>JAJKFI010000036.1:2093719-2114350 GCA_029204185.1 Lerista edwardsae | reverse complement strand
GGGGGGGCAGGACAGAGGCTGCTCGTTCTGCAGAGCTCCACGTCCGTTGGCTGGCCCAAGCGGAAGGCCGTGATAAGATCCGCAGGAGCACCACACCCTGCACTCAGCCAGTGCGCTCGGGACGCCAGGAGGATTCCAGCGCGAAGGGGCTGCGTCACCCACAGGAACACTTAAGGCCCCGCTGGAATGGGGGCGGCCACGGGAGGAGGAGCTCAGCAGGACAAAGGTTTGGAACAAAAGCAAAGGCCGTCACTCCGCTGGAATCTGGGAGAAGCCGGTGAACTGGGATGAAGCGGAAGGGGAATAGAAGACCCTCGTTCTCTCTCCAGGCCTGTGCTCTGCCTCTCAGGAACGTCTGGTGCAAACAGGCCTGCAGGCAGCATAACACCACGAGAGCCAGCCTGGAGGGCACAAGGAGGACAGGAGTAACGCCCATCCCACCCTCATCCCCACCAGAGGACGTCACCTCCTGAGCAGGCTTGCGGTGCCCACAAAACAGCAGGAAAACTGCTGCAATTATAGGTTTTTGTGCGAGGAAATGGGGGGAGGGGGGCTCCTTGTGCATAGGGGAGCTGGAAAAGGTGCAGAACAGAGTGACAAAAATGATTACGGGGCTGGGGCACCTCCCTTATGAAGAAGGACTGCAATGTTTGGGGCTCTTTAGCCTAGAAAAAAGGCGCCTGAGGGGGGACATGATGGGAGACATACAAAATTATGCACGGAAGGGAGAGTCGATAGAGGGATGTTCTTTTCCCTCTTTCAAAACACCAGAACCAGGGGGCATCCGCTAAAACTGAGGGTTGGGAGAGTTAAAACAGATAAAGGAAGTACTTTTTTACTCAGCGGGTAGTTCATCTGTGGAACTCTTTGCCACAGGAGGTGGTCATGGGATCTGGCCTGGATGCCTTTAAGAGGGGTTTGGACGGATTTCTTGAAGAAAAGTCCATCGTGGGCCATGATGGATTGTGCAACCTCCTTACATTAGTAGCAGGCTACTTCCGAGTGCCGGGTGCAAGGAAGTGGCAACAGGATGCAAGCATCTTGTTGTCTTGTGCCTCTCTGGGGCACGTGGTGGGCCGCTGTGAGATACAGGAAGCTGGACTAGCTGGGCCTTTGGCCTGATCCAGCGGGGCTCTTCTTATGTTAACTTCTTATCTTTAACTGGAGCTTTGCTGCTTTCCTGGTGGTTGAGGATCGTGTTCCAGTGAAAGCTTTTCCGGAGAACCCGCTTGGTCCCTGGCGTGGGTGGCTGACGGTCAAGGCATCCCTGCTCTTGGGGCCCTCACAGGATGGAGGCAGCTCCAGCTCCAATGTGCTTTCAAGGCTGTGGGTTCCTTTTTGACAAAGTCCCTCAAGCAGCAAACAGGCCATTTTTCAGATATTGTAGAAACAACATCAGAAACATAATCCACCTGGACGTGGCGCTCAGGCCTTGGGCCAGCCTCAGGTCCTCCCGGGGGAAGCATGCAGGGCCCCCAAGCCTGAGGCCCACCCCCTGTCCTGGCAAAAGGATCTTTCAAAGGTGCACCTGTCCCCCACACTCCCACCTCCCAGCATGAGAGCCAGCCTCCCCCCAGTCTTCCACCTGTCCCTCTCACCTGCACAGCCCCCCAACAGCCCTCCAGCTCCAGAGGTTCTCATGAGCAGCCATTTTGTTCGGGTCAACACCACCTTCATTCAGCGGCGTCATGCAGCCGGAACGCTGGGCGGGAGGAACGGGTGAGTGGCAGCCCGCCCGTTGCGTACCGCTCCATTTCGCCGTCTTCCCCGCCCCCGTGTCTTTGCCATCTTCCCCGCTTCCCTTCCCCGCGGGGGCGGGGAAGACGGCGAAACGGAGCGGGACGCAACGGGCGGGCTGCCGCTCACCCGTTCCTCCCGCCCAGCGTTCCGGCTGCATGACGCCGCTGCCTTCATTCCTTCCCTCCAGGTTCTCCCTGTACTGAGCTCTGGCCCTTCCTCGGCCCTTCCACCCTGGGGCCCCCTGGCCTTCCCCATGGCCCGGCTCCTCAGCCAGCCACCTTCTCTAGGGCCCTTCCACAGCCCTCCCACTTCCTGGTCTCCCTGCCCCATATGCACCCGCCCCAGTCCGGGGCTTCCCTCCCACTCTGCACTTCACCCAGCCAACCCCCTGCGTCCACCCCAGGGAAGAGGCAGCCCAGGAGTCTGGCCGTCGCTGGCAAAGGCAGGCCTTGCACTGCGCTTGGAAGGGCAAACTCTCGGGGGGAAGCCCCCGGCCCTTGCAGCTTCTGGGAAGGGGGGCTGGCCCAGGGAGGGAGGTGGCGTTTGGATTCAGGCCGCATGGTGCTATATAGCGGGCGCAGATCCGAGGAGCCCATCGGGGCAGCTGGCGCCTACCCCGAAGCAAGGGGACAAACGTGCCCTTGCCCCGTGGAAGCTCCAGCCTGCTCCCAACCTGCACTGGGTACAGCACAGCTTAGGATTGTGCCTACGTGGAATTACGTTTTCTAAAAGGGTCTGAAAAACAAACGGCACTGCAAGCGCCACAAAGGGCCGTGTCAGTGGCCCCTCCCACTCGCCGTCAGAGCCATTCTGGGCAGCCAAGGCAATGTGCAGGCACTCGCCCCCTGCAGCTACACCTGCATCCTGCATCCTTCCGAAGCAGACCCCTGCCGAGCAAAGAATGTGCAGGTGACTAAGCAGGTGCTCACGGCCTTTGGCTACAGGAGAGCCTGCGTTCAATTCTGGCCTGCCAAGGAGACAAGTAACAGGTAGGGCATTTCACTACAGCGCTCTGAGATGCACCTGCCAGAAAAAAGACTCACAAGAGTCCAGGTGCCCTGTGCAGAAGGACTGAGGCTGGCAAGCCAAGCAGTAGCCAAGGAGAGGGGCAAGATCTCCACTAGCAGGCAGGAGGGATGCAATGTGGGGCTGGCCTCTAGGGAAAGTGAACAGCAGGTATTTGGGATTTGGAAAAGGGACTCTTGGTGGTTGCTCTTCCCTCTGGGGCAAGACAACCCCATCCTGTGAGGAACGGCCCTGGGTTCATAGGGGCAAAACTACTGGGCAAAACTATAGAGATTAAACTACTGTTCTTTAGTCCCAGGCACCAGAAGAAAAGCTTGCTGGACCAGACCAAATGTTCCTCCAGCCCAGCCCCATCTCTTAACACAGAGCAAAGCTACCCCACTGCCACTGTCAACCTCTGGATTTCACACTTAAGAGTATCTGTCTGGTACACAGCCAGGGCAGCTGAAAAAGGATCCTCTCCATTACAATGCCCCTTTCCTCACCCGCTACCACAATCCCAGATAATCTGCTAAGTCAGTGGTTCTCAAACTTTGTAGACTGGGACCCACTTTTCAGAATGGCATTCATGTTGGGACCCTCTTAAAGTGATGCCATTAACCTGGAAGTGATGTCATGGCTGGAAGTGACATCATCAAGCAGGAAATACCGGCATTATGATGTGATCAAATGACACTCCTAGAATGCAAACTGGCGTTCTTGGGCTGCAGCAATTGCACAACCATGAAACATCCCTGACAGAAAGCAAGATGTGGACAAAATGTTATGTAAAAGCACTGAACTAATAACAATTTTTTTAAAAAGCCACCCTCACTTGAAAATTCAAACTGCTAACAATCACAAAAAGAATATTGCAAGAACAAGGCCTGCAGCTTCCAAGATGGCCACTCCCAGCTCTCCACAACCCACCTGACATCAGTTTGATAAACACTGTGCTAAGGCCCTGCTCCAAATCCACAGTTTGCAGAAGCCAGACCTTCATCCACGCAGGGCCTTTCTTACAGCAGCCCCAACACTGCAGAATGCTCTCTCGTGGCTCATGTGACTGTGGGCACAATCCTAACCTGGAGTTAGGCTGGCACAGTTAGGCCAGCGAAGTTTGGCTGGCACAAGGGACACCATAATATATGTTTGGACCACCTTTGGAGTCAGAGAGGCCAGCTGTGGACAGATGTTCTCCTTCCTCCCTGATTCCAAGAGTGGTCCAAACGCACTTTACGGTGGCCCTCATGCCGGACAAACTTTGCCGGCCTAACTGTGCCGGCCTAACTCCAGGTTAGGCCTTCATCCTGCATCTCTTAGAAATGAAGTTAAGGCCTTTTTTACTCCATCAGTCATTTGGCAATTGAGAAATCAGTTTTCCTCGCCACTTTTTTTTAAAGGAGCTTGTGAGAATCCTAAACTTAATGTGCTGTTTCAATGTATTCTTTTACATGACGTTTGCACAGTCAGCTGCCCTGTAAGCTCTTTTAAATTAAAGACAGATTACAAATAAAGTTAAGAAATAAAGGTGGAACCATCAACCAAGTTCACAAATCCTTCCCAGCCTCACTTCGCAGCTCTAGATAGGCAGAAAGGCCTATTGAGGCCCTGGTAGGCTGCCAGATGCTTTTGAATTATGGTGTTGGAGAAGACTCTTGCGAGTCCCCTGGACTGCAAGGAGATCCAATCGGGCAATCCTCCAGGAAGTCAAGCCTGATTGCTCCCTGGAAGGACAAATCCTGAAGCTGAAGCTCAAGTACTTTGGCCACCTGATGAGAAGAGAGGACTCTTTAGAAAAGACCCTCATGCTGGGAAAGATCGAAGGCAAAAGGAGAAGGGGGAGGCAGAGGATGAGATCGTTAGACAGTGTCAACGAAGCGATGAACATGAAACTGGGCGAACTTCGGAAGCTAGTGGAGGACAGGAAGGCCTGGCGTTCTGTGGTCCAGGGGGTCGCGAAGAGTCGGACACACACGACTTAGCGACTGAACAACAACAACAACAAGGCTGCCACATGTGGTTGTAGGGGGATCAGCCCTACGTATGCCGTCTTGAGAAATTCCGTTGGTGCCTCACAAGTTGAGTAGGCCTGACCAAGTACTACCAATGTCTCAGGTGTTGTCCAGGAAACAAACAGCAGAGTCTCTGCCCCACAGGGCATACAAACGACATCAACAAGGCAAAAGTCAAGGAAGAGGACAGAACAGGAACCGTAGAACCGGCGGGAGCCAGCCAGCCAGCCAGCCAGCGGGCCATTCCACTACCCAGCTTTCCAACACTGGGGTAAGGGCAATGCCTCCCTGAGATAAAGGAACCAACATTCCCTTACTTTGAGGAGGCCTCTGTGACTGCCCCCCCCACAACCGCAGGATGCAGCACATGCCCCAATGTCGCAGTTATGGCAGTGCTGCAAAGCTGGTTGGAACTGGGGCCTCAGCCTGCAACTCCAAGGCCAGGCTGGTCCACAGAACATGCCAAATGCAGCTGCTCAACAGCCCTCCCACCGCAGGCAGGTCTGTGTCACTCCTCCTTCTGCGGATGCAGGAGTAAGGCTGAGATTAAGGAACTTGCCCAAGGCCACCCAGGAGGTCTTCGGGCAATCTGGGGCTCCCCAGCCCCAAGCCTCACACACAATCAGCTGGAGGTCGCGGGCCAATCTGGCTTGCCACAGGCCAGGGTGGCGAGGCGTCTCCGCCCCCCCTCGCTGCTTCACCACCCCGGTGACAGTCTGTGGAGCAGAAGCCCTGTCAGGGGCTGACCTGAAGGCGGTCAGGATTGTCGCTGCTGCTCCAAAGAGGCCCGGAAGAGCCCCGCAGAGAAGCACCCGCAAGGAACCCTCGGGCTCCACACAGGACCTCCCCAGCTGGCCCAGTGCTGGGCTCCGGTTGCATCAGACCCAGCCAGCCTCTCCGCCAAGCCGCCGTGCCCGCCCTGCCCATCGCCACTGCCCACCACTCCCCGATGCCAGTGGCAGCTCCGTCCTGCCTGGCACGCAGAATCCTGGGTCGGCACACATGGAGGGGGTGTCATGAGGGGGGAGTCCGACAGGCAGGCCTGGCCCCCAGAAGCCCCCAGGCACGGCGCAGCACCGCAGGCGCAGCAACAGCCCCCGGGGCAGGGGCCGGCCCCGCTGCGCACTAGGCCCCGCTGCCCTCCCGGCCCACGACCTGCAGGCGGCGCTCTAGCCTCCACGCGTGCAGCCCCTCCTCCGGCCCTGCCCCGGGGCCGCGTCCAGGGCACTCACCGTCGCCTTCCACCTTCTCGGGCGTGCGGCTCCAGACGATCTGCCGGCTCTGCAGGCGCACCTGGAAGCTCCTGCGCTCGGGCCGCTGCGACTTCTTCTGGTAGAAGAGGGTCAGCACCGTGCCCAGCTCCAGGCCCCGCAGCACCCTGCCCGTGTCGCCCGCGCCGGCCTCCATGCCCGCGGCGGGGTCCTGCTCCAGGAGGCCATTGGCCGCGGCGCCGCTCAGCCGGGACAGGGACATCCTTCCTGCCGCGCCTTCACCGCCGCATGGCCGGGCCGGGCGCGGCGCTGCAGCCCCCCGAGGGCGACCGGCCCGCCGGCTCAGCAGCGCGTCCTGGGCGCCCGCCGCCCTCCTGCCACGGGCCGCGGGCTCTGCTCCGGAGCCGCGCCGCTGGCCATGCACGGCTGCAGCGCCAGGACCCGCGGGCGGCCGAGCGTCGCGGGAGCCCCCAGCCAGGAGGGGCGGCGGCGGCGGCTTCTCCGGGCGAGCGAGCGGCCCCTGGACGCCCTGCAGGGAGGCTGCGATCACGAGGCGCGTCTGCCCTGCGGCGGGGGAGGCAGCGCGGGCATCGCCCCAGGAAGGGAGGCGCGCGGCGGCGGCGGGGGCGCAGGCAGGTGGCGGGGGGCTCGGCCGGCAGCCCTGCACGCCCAGAGGGGAAGCACCGGCCTCCTCGCGAGCAGCCTCCCCCTCGGGTCGCGGCAGGGCTCCGAGAGCGCTGCAGAGAGGGCAGGAGCTCCGCTGCAGAGACCCCGGCAGAGGCGCGGCGCAGGGAGCAGCTCCGCAGGGTGGCGGGGAGGGGGCTCGCTCGCTGCCTGCAAGGCTGCCTGCCTGCCTTTCTCGCCTTCCCCCCGCTGCTGAGCGTCAGGCTGCCGAAATGGACGCCCAGAGGAAACTGCAATCACACATGGCCGGAAAGGGATCGGAAGGAATTCAGCGGAAAAAAGGCCCGCGCATCTTGGAGGAGCGGAGCGCCGGGCGAGGAGGCGGCGGCGGCGGCGGCGCGAGAGGCGGCGGAGGGCGACATCTAGAGGCCGGACCCGGCGCGGGCGGGCAGGCGGGGGCCAGGAGGCGCAGGTGATTCGCCGCCGCGAGGGCGCGGCCCGGCCCCGCCACCGCGTCTGCAGAAGGCGGCCGCGTGCAGGCGGGGCGGGCGGGCAAGCCGGCCTCGTCTGCTGCTGGCAGGCTCAGTGCCGTCAGACAACATGGAATAATTTGCCCTATGGAACTCACTGCCTCAGGATGAGGCCTCCAGTTTAGAAGAGTAGGCAAGTGTCTCCAGGTCTATTGAGCAGCTATTGCTCCTCTTAGGTCCCAATTCACAGGGAGGACGCCTCTGAATATCGGTAGTTGGAGAGCAGACCAGGAGGGAGAATGTTGAAGGCCGCCTGTAGCTCAGTGACCGTGCACTTGCTGGCCTGCAGAAGACCCAGGCCCAGGCTCTTCCCTCCCACCCCCTCTATTGTGTCAATATACTGTAGTATGTAAACCTCTTACATAAGCCCAGCAGAATTAGGGCAAAGGGGTGGCCATCAGGTCTGTATCTCACGGTGGCCCACCAGGTGCCTCAGGGAGCACACAAGACCACAATCCTGTTGCCACCCCCTATTCCTAAAACACAAAGGTTGCACATACCCATCAAGACCTGTAGCCTGTGACGGACCTTTCTTCTAGAAATGCGTCCTTCTGAAGGCATTTAGGCCAGGTGCTGCCATACCACCACATCTTGTGGCAAGACGCTTTACAGATTTATTGGTGGCAGGGACCTGTCTTTTTACTCTATGTAACCCCCCAAGTACACTGAAGAGACTGTACAGATCAGTGATTCCCAATCTGTGGGTTTGGACCCACCAGTGGGTCACGAAGCACCTAGAGCAGCCATATTGAAAAGAGGGGAAGATGGGAAAGGGGGGGGCTGTGGTTGTTTTGCTCATGTCAAGATTGTAAATAGATTGTAATTTTTCTTTCTGATTCAGCTGTTGGAAAATGGCTGAGAAATAACCCTACTTATTGCTGCATTCTCTGGAAATTCTTCAGCCAGTCAATGCAAACCATACAGGTTGGGATGGACCAACAGGCTGACTGGCCCGGGAGAAGGCAGCTACATCCGTATGTGCACATGCCTTTCTCATCAGCTTCCCAGAATCGAGGCATTTAGCTGCCGCCGCCCCCCCCCCCCAAGTGACAATGGGTGGGCCCTCATAATTGAAGGCACAGGTCTCTGAGACTCCGCACCAGAGCTCGTTTTCCACATGCCATGGTTCAGCCCTGGAGCATGTAAAATGAGTGTCTCTGAACATGTACAGAGTGCATGTACATCACTTCAACCAGACTATGCTTAGTTTTGCTCACTGGATGACCATGGCCCTGCTTCTGTTTCTCAGCCTAATCAACCTCTGGGTTGCTGTGGGGATTAAATGTATATGTGGCGGGTGTGTGTGGGGTGTGAGATGCACCATGCACTCTGCCCTGAGCTCCTTGGAGGAAGGATAGGACAGAAATGTAATTCATTAAGGGTGCAACCAGGAGTTAGGAGTGTCGCAAACTCACCATAATGTGTGTTTGGACCACTCTCTGAGTCAGGGAGGCTGGCACACGCCCTAATTCCAGGTTAGGATTGCACCCTAATTTTAGGACACATTACAGGTTTCTGAACCTCTGAGGTTGTTGCCAATACGCAGAGGTTGCCCAGCTCTGCCTCTTCTTTTCATCAGAACCAGCTGTGGGTGTGGGTGTCCTCCTGAGTGCCACATCTACTATACCATGCAGAGTCCATCTTCTTTCCAATCAGTTCCAGCTCTTCCTGCTAAATCCCGTGTTGTCACTGTGCTAAACTGGTCTCATCCATGTCTGGTCAAGTGGCTCAAAGGCCATGTGGATGTGGAGGTCGGTCAGCGTGTTCAGGGTTTTTCAACAGCAAAACAGCCAGTGGAGGGCCAGGTCAGGGCTGGGACTGCACCAGAAGGGGGGCTGTGAAAACTGCCCTCCTGGAAGAGGAGCAGCAGCATCAGGGCTGCAGTTCTCATGGCACAAGTCATGTACTCGGTCACCACATTCTGCAGTCCCAACTCTCAGCAGCTGGCCTATGCTCCACACACCCCCATTCTGCTCTTTAGCTTTAAAAAAAAATCCCACAAACTGCATGTACTATAATGCTCCTTCGACCCTGAGATTCCAGGCAGGGCACTCTTGAGTTTCGTAAAAAGGAACATCTGAGCCTAAGACGAGCCCTGCTAGAACAGGCTGAGGGCTCACCTAGTTCAGCTTCCTGCATCTCACAGCAGCCCATCACAATTTATTTAAATCTTTACTTTAATCTCTTTATTAAAGAGATTACTTTATGTAATCTCTCCCCTTGCAATGTCAAAGTATTTACATTTACCGCTTTTTTGTGTCGACCTGCAGGAAAGCTGGCCCACTAAGTGTGCGTCAAGTGCACTTTTGGCAGACACACTCACAGAGTGGCAAATACAACGAATGAATCCTGCATCAGAGGGGAGTCAGTTCTGCTGCAGGGACAAACTGTCCAAAGACATCCTTCTGGCTTGTGGCATTTCACACGGGCTGGGGTTGCAAGATGGTGATGCAGCCCCCTGTTCCTGGCCCGCAGTGTGGACTCTCTTGCAGGATCCTCAGGGTGTGGAAACACCTCTCTCTTCAAGCCAGGGAAGGGAGCCAGCTGCTGGGACTGATGCGGGCATTTGCTCTCACCCGCTCTCCTGCTGGCAGAGGAGCCTTTGCACCACCCCCAGACGCCCGGCTTTCCCTTCCAGTAGCTTGAGACAAGCAGGCAGGTCTTTGGACAAGCAAAGGCTCGTGTTTAGTGCCACAGGATTCTCTTGCGGTTTGTGCTTCCCGAGGGCTCCCAGAGCTGCTTCCCCTCTGCAGCTTCTCAAGAGAGCTGGGATGCCCCCTTAGACCAGAGCAGGCTGCTTAGGGCCAGTCCTGCAGGCGATGCGCTGCTGCTTGACATCTGCGGCACACTTTGTAAGTGTGTCACACACCCCTTCCCTTGCGTGCCGCAACAGGTACACGTAGTAGAGAGAAGCCCTCCATTTATCAGGCTATTACTGCATTTCTGATGCAGGATGCAGGGGGTGGGTTAAAAAAAGGAGCCATTTCGCCTTCTTCTCCAAACTGGAAGCTGTAGTCTCTCTGAGAGCTGCTGCTATGGAGGTCCTATACTGTATGCCTCACAAAGCCTACAACTCCCATAAGCACCTCCATCTCCCTTCCTGTTTGGAGAAGAAGGCAAAATGGCTCCAATGTTTGTTTCTTACTGGCTTTTTGTTGCTGCCTCAGAACATTTATTTATTTATTTATTTATTTAATTTATATCCCGCCTTTCTGCCCCATGGGCACCCAAGGCAGCTTACAACAATAAAATACATTAAAATCACAAAGTTAACAACTAAAAACAATGATTAAAAACAATATTAAAATAATTAAAAATTTAAAACAAGCCCCATGGATCCTAAAATATACAAAGAGAGTGTAAAAGAAACAATTTTCTGTCAACAATTAAAAGCTTGTTGAAATAAAAAGGTCTTCAGCCCCTCCCGAAATATTGCCAAAGAGGAAGCAGTTCTCAATTCTAAGGGGAGGGTATTCCAAAATTGGGGGGCCACCTCCGAGAAGGCTCTATTTGTGGCCGCCATCCCTTTCACCTCTCCTAGTGGCGGCACAGTCAAAAGCCCCCCCCCCCAGATGATCTAAGAGTAGGGGTAGGATTATATGGAAGGAGGCAGTCCCTCAAATACCCTGGACCCGAGCCGTAAAGGGCTTTAAAGGTCAAAACAAGCACTTTGAATCGGGCCCAGAAAGGAACCGGCAGCCAATGTAGTCGCTGAAGCAACGGCTTGGCAGAGTCAAACTGATGTGCCCCAGCAACCACACAGGCAGCCGCGTTTTGTACTAGTTGTAATTTCCGGACCGTCTTCAAAGGCAGCCCCACGTAGAGCGCATTGCAATAATCTAACCTGCATGTCACTAGGGCGTGGGTCACTGTGGCCAGGTCCGTGCAGCTCAGGTACGGTCGCAGCTGGCGAATCAGCCGAAGGCCACCGCCACCACCTGGGAATCCAGGCTCAGCTGTGGATCCAGGAGAACCCCCAAGCTGCGGACCTCCTCCTTCAGAGGGAGTGCAACCCCATTCAGAGCAGGGCGATAGTCCAATACTCGAGCTGTAGATTTCCGAACCAAAAGCACCTCTGTCTTATCTGGATTTAATTTCAGCTTGTTCGCCCACATCCAGCCCCCAACAGCCTACAGGCAACGATCCAGGGGGAAAGGAGAATCAGGGGGAAAGGAGAGATAGAGTTGGGTGTCATCAGCATATTGATGGCACCCCACTCCAAAACCCTGGATGACCTCTCCCAGCGGCTTCATGTAGATGTTAAATAGCATGGGGGATAAGATAGATCCTTGCGACACCCCAAACTTAAGAGGTTGGGGTGCCGAACAAGCGTCCCCCAACACCACCTTCTGGGATCTGTCAGCCAGGAAGGAGCGGAACCACTGCAGAACAGTGCCTCCAAGCCCCAACCCGGCCAGCCGACCCAGAAGGACACCATGGTCGATGGTGTCGAAAGCCGCCGAGAGGTCCAGCAGGACTAACAGGGTTGCACTCCCCCTGTCCATTCCCCAGTGTAGGTCATCCACCAAGGTTACCAAGGCAGTCTCTGTCCCGAACCCCGGCCTGAAGCCAGATTGGAATGGGTCCAGATAATCCGTTTCTTCCAGTACCCTCTGAAGCTGGGACGCCACCACCCGCTCAATCACCTTGCCCAGAAATGGGATATTCAAGACTGGCCAAAAGTTGTTTAAGTTAGTGGGATCCAGGGAGGGTTTCTTCAAGAGGGGGCGAACCATCGCCTGCTTCAAAGCAGGCGGCAGCACCCCCTCCCTCAGAGATGAGTTCACCACCCTCCCCGTCCACTCGGCCAGCCCTTCCTGGGCAGATCTAATTAGCCATGCTGGGCAAGGGTCGAGTAAGCAAGCAGCAGGTCTCACACTCCAGAGGATCCTGTCCACATCCTCAGGTTCTACAAGCTGGAAAGAACCCCAAATAGTAGGATAGACAGGTTCCCTGGGGACATCACTAGATATACCCACAGCGGTGTCCAAGTCATGCTGAATCTAATTGACCTTCTCTGCAAAGTATTTTGCGAACTCGTCACAGCGAGCCTCTGTGTACTCCTCCCCTCCAGTAGGGGGGGCAGATGTAAAAGGCTATGGACCACACGAAAGAGCTCAGCTGGACGGTTCTCTGCAGATGCGATGGTGGCAGAGAAGTTAGCTGCCACCACCGCCCTAGAATACGATCTCAACTGGGCTCTAGCCCGTGCACGGTCAGATTCGGCATAAGTCTTTCGCAACTGACGCTCTAGACGTCTGCCCTGCCGCTTCATTGTATGCAGCTCCTCAGAGAACCAAGAAGCTGCTCTTACTCTGCGACTGGGCAGGGGACACTCGGGAGCGATCTCATCCAGGGCCCTGGTCATTTCCCTATTCCAGAGATTGACCAGGGCACCAGGTGGGTCTCCAGCTCTGGCAACAGGAAATCCCCCAGAGCCCTCAGGAATCCATTTGGATCCATCAGCCTCCGAGGGCGGATCATGCAATGCGATCCCCCACCGTTGTGGAGGTGAGGGGCTGCAACAAGCCTAAATCCCACCAGAAAGTGATCTGTCCATGACAAAGGAGTGACCTTAACCTCCTCCACCTCCAGATCACCATCAGCCTGCCCAGCAGTAAACACCAGGTCCAGCGTGTGTCCCGCATCATGTGTTGGGGCAGATATTCTTTGAGACAGACCCATGGTTGCCATAGAGGCCATGAAATCCTGAGCCGCAGCTGTTCCTGGGGCCTCAGCATGAACATTTAAAGTCCCCCAACACCAATAGGCGAGGGGATTCCAATACCACGCTCGAGATCAGCCCCGTCAGCTCAGGCAGGGAGACTGTTGGGCAGCAAGGTGAGCAGTACACAAACAGAATCCCTATTCTGTCTCGCCCCTCCAACACAACACGAAGGCACTCAAACCCGGTGGTCGCTGAACAGGGTAGCTGATAAAATGGATGGAGTCCCGGTAGACCATTGCAATTACTGCAGTGGTAAGTCGTTTTAAAAGAATTTCACACATCCCTCAGTCTTCCCCTCCACATATCCATGGATCAAAGGGCAATCCAGGGTTCCAGGCAGAAAGGGCTGCAACAGCTTTTCCTAGAGATGCTTCTCTAGGATTGAACCTGGAAAGTTCTGCATGAAAGGCAGTGGCCCTCTCCGTGAGTTTTGGGCCCTCTACATCTGGCACACAATGAGCAGCAAAAGAAAGAGCAGGCCAATTCCTAGAAGTCAACGTGAAGGATGTGAAAAACAGTGGCTCTACCGAGTTCATCTTCCCTCATTTCGTTGCTGGTCTGGGGGTTCCCCCCTTTTTTCTACACGGGCTGTCAAATGAACCAGATCTTACTCTGGCCTTGGCAACTGTGAAGAGTCCGTGGCTAAAGCTGCTACTTCCATCCTCCTCCTGCAAAAATCAGCTTGAAGCAGTTATCCTACCGGAAAAATGTGATGCCCTTTTGACAAACGAAAGAAGCCCTTCCATTAGGATTAAGTGCAGCCTCTTCTAACAAGAGACAGTTCTTGCAACCCAGGAAATGCATCCTTCCCTCCGGCGCGTGTTCTAGAATTGTTGCTGGTATAAGCAAAAAACATCAGTTTAAAACTTCATTTGCCCTTGGGACGGATTTTGTGTGTGTTTTTTTTTCTCCTAAGGAGTGGAAACAGCAAATACTTTCAGAGCTGTAACCTGAAGCTTTCCTTCGCTGTCAATAACGGTCTCCATTTCACTGACTTCCTTCTGGAAAGGAGAGTTTGAGTGGCAGTGTGGTTAGTCTTATATAATGAAGCCCTACGGAGCCCAGGCACATGTGCTACACATGCCGCATATTCACATAGGAGACAATTCCCGAGTCACACAAATCGATGACACAAACATGGCAAAGTGCCCCTGTGCAGTGAAGGTGATTCAAAATAAAAAAGCAAAACAGGATCTGCTTGTCCTGCAGGCTCCGCCTCGGTTAAGGTTGCCAAGGCACTTGCACCCATTCAGTGCCTGCCCCTTTGTGGCTGTATCTGCTGTACCTCTTGCCCTGCTTTGGTACCAGTTTCCCCAGCCACTGTCATGCCTCCCCCTGCTGTGGTCATGTAGCCTGCAGCAGGCAGGGACAGACCCATGGACAAGTGGGGCAAGAGGGGAAGCAGCTGGAGCCTTTGCGCCTCCCAATGAGGTCTTGGCAATGCCCAGTGGCGTTTCTACAGTGATGGCAAAGCTCTAAGTTTTGCAAGAAGCCTGACCTTGCAGTGGAAATCACTCCTCTCCTGCACCATTTTAGCCAATCCTCACAGGGAAAAGCAACATCTTGGCATTGCTTACTGGCTACAGCAGCAAGGGAGAGGAGGGATTTACATGACAGGGTAAGGCTTCTTGCAACACTTAGAGCTTTGCCATCCCTGTAGAAACGCCTCTGGCAATGCCTCACTTCCAAACGTGTGCCAGTTCCTGCCGGGGTAGCCAGCGTTTCAGTTGGCTCTACTCCTAGCCTTTAACAGCACCCTGAGATGGAGCAACATAGCAGGTGAAGATTTCCCCGTCACCTTCCTCCCGGCATGAAAAGCTCCCATCCTCTCTTTGCAGCTAGATATCCTCGCTATGCCAGACTAGGATTGCCAGCTTGGAGCTGTGGCTGCAACAGAAGTATGATGTGCCGATGTTACTGGAAGATAATGGTGATCTCTGTGTTGTGAGAAATTTCACCTGCTGATTTCTAAATGTCAAACTTCTATTAAAGGCACATGAGCAGGCTGTTTTAACCAGGTCAGCTAGCAATCTTACTTGGCTGCTTTCTCTGCCATTCCTTTGCAGCTTGTAAATAAACAGATGTTTACCTGGGCGATTTCAGAATTTGCTTTCTCCTCCAAAGGCTGCCCTTGAGAACAGAGGAACAGAGCACCTGTGCAGGTATTCTTGAGATTGCTAGGAGGGCTCTCAGACTGAAAATTCTTTGCAAATTGCCTTACACAAACACACACAAACCATCTTTTTCAGGTCTCTACAATCTGCTGGCTCTGCGCTTAACAAAACTGAACATTTTTACTCTTCTCAAGTCCCTACAATCTGCTAGCTCTGCGCTTTATAAAGCTGAACATTTTTGCTCTTCTCAGCAAATTTCTCATAAGCTACGGAGAGATTCCTGTAGTCTGAATCCAAACAGATGAGGCTCAGATTTCAAGTGTGTGAACTGGGTAATTGGGTCCTAGCACATGTTAGTGGCAAGATTCATGATTCTGGGTGAGGCTGAACTCATTAGGAAGATTAGCACTGGCTGCTTATTCCAAGTTGAATTAGGCAGTTTAATTTTGCCACCTTCCCTGTGGTACGTTCTTGCACACAGACTCCCTGCCAACACAGGGTGCAATCCTAACCTGGAGTTAGACCGGCACAAGTGAGCCAGCCCAGGAGTGTTGTGAACGTGCCATAAAGCATGTTTGGACCACTTGGAGTCAAGGAGGCTGGCATACAGACGTGCGTTGTCCTCGACACCGAGAGTGGTCCAAATGGTGCATTTGAGTCGGCACAAGGTACTTATGCCAGCCTAACTACAGGTTAGTATTGCGCCAAAGTGTCAGAAGTCTGCTTTTTGACATGGTTCTCCCCTCCCTTCCATGGAATTACATTCGCAAAACAAGTGCCGTTACAACTGTAGCATTAGTGGCAGGCAGACAGCAAGTGTCAGTTAATTCTGGTAAGGTATTTGTGTGGTTTTTATTAGAGACACCAGATTCAGGACGCAATCCTAACCTAGAGTTAGGCCGGCACAGTTAGGCCAGCAAAGTTTGGCTGGCACAAGTGTCACTGTAAATTATGTTTGGATTACTCTGGGCCAGCACACAGATGTGCGCCATCCTACCCGACCCTGAGAGTGGTCCAAACACTTTGCAGTGTAGTGACCCTTGTGCCAGCCAAACTTTGCTGGCTTAACTGTGCTGACCTAACTCCAGGTTAGGAGTACGCCTTTAGCCATATGAAGTGGAAACCCATCAATCTCAGGGGTGAGGATTTCATCCATCTCATGGACTGCATTCCTGGAAGGATTCTGCTAAAATAAATGGGTTGTGGCCCAGTCCTATTCCGATACCATGCAAATGGTGCATGAATGTCTGCATGAGGTTAGTCGTATCCTAAGCCCATCCAGGCAACGCCACACCAGTGCAGCCGTCTCGGTAATGCTGGTGCAGCACTTCCCAGTAATAACGATAGCAGCAATAATGGATTCTGCTTTCCTTACTGATTTCAAGTCACATTCATGGCACAGAGCACTTTGCCAGGAGCCTCCATCCTAGCTTGGTGGATGTCAGTGGTGGCAACAGCCACAGTGGGGTGTGTGTGACTGTCCTGTGCCCCAGACACGACTGCTCTCAGCCCAGGCCAAGTTTTATAAGAATTGGCTGTGGAGAAAAAGAAGAAGTGGTGGCAGCAGCAACTGTGGCTTTTGCTCCTGAGAGCACCTGGGAAAAGATCACAGCGCCAACGGAACTTGAGGAGGTAAGTGCCCTCCTCCTCTTGCAGGCTCCAAAGAGCAGGCAGGAACAGGCTCTACGTGGTCTGCAATGTACTGGATCTCACGAACGAGCCCTGGGCCAGGGGATCTGATGAGTGGTGGCGGGGTGCAGGGGGTGTCTCGCCACATTGCCGTCTCCCCCAGCCAGACCCCTATTGAAGCAGATCATCTGGTCCCATGGCTGTGCCACTCCTGTCCCTCAAGGGCAACACCCTGAGTAGCACTTCCACTATTGGGAGCTTCCTCCAGGAACACACAGGCTGCTCCGCTCCAGCAAAGAGTTCAAGTGGAACTCTGCTTCTGTTCACGCAGGGAGCAGCACTCAGCAGCAGGCGTGCTAGTCGAGATGCTCCCTGTAGTTTGGCCAGTGTTTTTCCATTTTAATAGCAGCCCTTGGGGTAGGGGTCTGAATCAAGATCAGCACTGGGGCACACAGAAAGGGTATTCAACTCTTTCCCATGGGATCCTCAGCATTCTACACCTATTGTTGATATTTAAGCAGTAAAAAAAAAATGCATAGCATCAAATTACAAGTTTAATGTAATGTACAGTTTGATTCTGAATGAGTTAGAACGCAATTCTAATCTGGAGTGAGGCCAGCAAAGTTTGGCCGGCATCAGGGCCATCGTAAAGTGCATTTGGACCACTCTCGGAGTCAGGGGGAATGGAGCACGTCTGTGTGCTGGCCTCTCTGACTCCGAGAATGGGCCAAACAGACTTTACAGTCTCCCTTGTGCTGGCCGAACTGTGCCGGCCTAACTCCAGGTGAGGATTGTTCAACCACCAAAACAGCAGATTTGAATATATCATAATGTTGCAGAAATGGATGAGGAAAGAGCCTCCTCCAAAGATCTTAATGGACAGATAGATTCATATGGCAGAACGTTTAGAGCCTAATCATACAGAGAATCTGGCTTCCAGGCCCAGGAGTGGGGGCAGGATATTGTGGAGGCCTCAGCCTGTTCTACCTACGGCTGCCCCACCCCTGATTTCACCTGATTTCCCAAATCATGAAATGAAGGCAGGGGAGGGAAAAGAAGTTGCAATTTTTTGTGTATTGCTAGTGAAATTGATGGAGAGAAAACTTTGGTTCTTGTTCTGATGTGCTGCCAAATAGTCAAACGACAAAATAGGTTTTTATTGTCTTTTATTTTACTCCTCCTAAAAATAGGTTTTTATTTATGTAGATCAAATTACAAACCAAATTACAGCTTTGAACACAGGTCTTCATTCTTTCACCTGCCATGTAGTTGTCTCTGTCCAGGCTTTCGATAGGTCTTCCAGTCAGAAAAACAAGTCACAAAACAACATTCTTTGGTTGAATAGCAATACAGACTTTCAAAATTATGTATTGATAATTGGATATCATTATTTAATTACGAAAGACTTTTTGAACGTTCCAACGTACATATTAAGGTTTCTGCCAATAGATACCTCATCAGAGGGTCAGCATGTCCCCAAAAGTATGTGCAGATTATGTATTCATCCAGAACCCCTTCCCCAGAAACCTGGTGTCATAATTTCCTTTGGCATCCTTTTCACTTATTTTTTCTCAGTGTTAGCAAAGACATTTATCCATTTAGAACCTCATTAGTTATGTATTGCCTATTGTTTTTTGCTAGGAAAACTTAACCTAGAAAACCTAACACAGGTAAGTTAACCTTCCTCTGACAAAATGTGACAGCACAATTTGTAGCAACCCTGCTTGACTGTTAATCAGTGGCAGAGGTGGGGCAACTCCTACCTTGGTGTCAAGTGATGGTGTCCATCTCATTTTAATGGTTTTTAATATTTTTAAATTTATTTTAATGTTATTTGTAAACCGCTTTGAATTTTAGAAAAGCGGTATATAAATCCAATAAATAAATAAATAAATAAATAAATAAATAAATAAATAAGTGGAGAGCCTGCCTGAGCCATCTCAAGCAGCAACCACAGGATCCAATAACTCTCTTGGAGGCTTGGACTGCAAGCAAACGCTGGGCGAAAGAAGAACAGTGCCCCACCCGCCTCACCTTGCTAGCACTGATTTCATTCAGAAGCATGAATGAACTCCCAGCCTAAGTGCTGCTCCCACCTCCCTTGGCTAATCAGCCTTAGGGCCAGCATTCAGCCTGGCTTCATGGGAAGCACACTAGAGGCCTTTCATCCATCAGTTGGTGACTGGCCAAAATCCATCATCTCTGATTCTTGCACTCCCCCTGTCCATTCCTCAGCATAGGTCATCCACCAAGGTGACCAAGGCAGTCTTCGTCCCGAACCCCGGCCTGAAGCCAGATTGGATTGGGTCCAGATAATCCGCTTCTTCCAGTACCATCTGAAGCTGGGACACCACCACCCGCTCAATCACCTTGCCCAGAAATGGGATACTCAAGACTGGCCGAAAGTTGTTTAAATTAGTGGGATCCAGGGAGGGTTTCTTCAGGAGGGGGCAAACCATCGCCTGCTTCAAAGCAGGCGGCAGCACCCCCTCCCTCAGAGATGAATTCACCACCCTCCCCGTCCACTCGGCCAGCCCTTCCTGGGCAGATCTAATTAGTCATGCTGGGCAAGGGTCGAGTGGGCAAGCAGCAGGTCTCACACTCCAGAGAATCCTGTCCACATCCTCAGGATCTACAAGCTGAAAAGAATCCCAATTAATAGAATAGACACGTTCCCCGGGGACATCACTAGATATGCCCACAGCGGTGTCCAAGTCATGCCAAATCTGATCGACCTTCTCCACAAAATGTTTTGTGAACTCGTCACAGCAAGCCTCCGTGTGCTCCTCCCCTCCGGTGGGGGGGGGCAAGATGGAGTAGGCTACGGACCACACGAAAAAGCTCAGCCGGACGGTTCTCTGTTGACACAATGGTGGCAGAGAAGTGAGCCCTCTTAGCTGCCACCACCGCCCTAGAATACGATCTCAACTGGGCTCTAGCCCTTGCACGGTCAGATTCGGCACAAGTCTTCCACCACTGACGCTCTAGCCGTATAGACTGGGTGGATAACGAGACTTGTGGGATCTTAAATGGGATGGAGAAGAGATCAAGTCAAAGGCCCATCTAGTTGAGCTTCCTGTATCTAACAGTGGCCCATCAGATGCCTCAGGGAACACACAAGATACTTGCATCTCATTGCCACACCCCTGCATCCGGCACTCCAAGGTAGCCTACCTCTAAAATAAGGAGGTTGCAGTTACCATCATGGCTTATAGCCTGCAATGGACTTTTCCTCCAAATCTCTCCAGTCCCCTTTCAAAGGCATCTAGGCCAGATGCCATCACCACCTCCTGTGGCAAGGAGTTCCACAGCGTAATTACCTGCTGGGGGAAAAGTATTTCCTTGTATCTGTTCTCACTCTCCCAACACTCAACTTTAGTGGATGGCCCCTCATTCTGGTGTTGTATTGTGAGAGAGGGAAAAGAACCTCCCTCTATCCATGTATCATTGCAAAGCACAATAACAGTTCATAGCAGGAATAATAAATCACTCTGCTGATCCACGCCAGGAGTCTTCAAAAATTTTCAGGTATGAGGGCCACATTGTATATTTTAAGCATTTTTGTGGGCTGAAAGAATCAGTTTCGCAAATGGATGAATTGATTTTAAATGAATGAATGAATGAATGAATGAGTTTTACTTGGATCTTTTTTGTAAGCAGCAAGATATGATCCAGCACTAAAGAGGACTGCGACAATTAGGAAGAAAAAAATGCTGTGCTTAAACTGAGGAGTGATAATCAACGAGGAAAAATGCCAAAACGTCAGCAAAAAGAATCAGCAATAACTTTAAACAACGGCTTAACTTTCGGTGATCGGTTTCATGCTTGTTTGCTGCTGACAGGTTTTCAATGCTTATTTTATAATCGTCTTTTTTTTAAAATAAAGTTTCCGAGTATTTTCTCATGTATGTGATGTACTCCTTGTTGCATTTTGACTGGTTGTTAGCCGCCCGAGTGCCCGTCGGGGAGAAAGGCGGAGTAGAAATCGAATAATAATAATAATAATAATAATAATAATAATAATAATAATAATAA
>JAJKFI010000036.1:2032154-2093709 GCA_029204185.1 Lerista edwardsae | reverse complement strand
AATAATAATAATAATAATAATAATAATAATAATAATAATAATAATAATGCAGCCTCCCCGCGACGACCTGCTTCCAACGGACGCTGGGAGCGCGCCGCCTCGCGCCGCCTGTTCCCTCCCTGCAGCTGCCCAGGCGACGGTCTCGACGTGATGACGTACGCGGAAGCGGACGGCTCAGCTGGGCTCGGGACCGGGCGCGCGGCGGTGACGTCAGCGAGCGAGCGAGCGAGGGGCAGACGGGCGATCGCCGGCGGAAGACCAGGATGGAGGAGAAGGAGCAGCTGAGGCGCCAGATCCGCCTGCTCCAAGGTGAGGGGACCCAGCAGGGCCGCCAGCTCTGCCCGCCACCCGGGGGCTCCAGGTGTCCGGCTCCCTCCTCCCCCCGCGGGCCGGACCTGGGAGAGGGACCCAGGAGTCCGGGCGCTCGCCTGTCCCTCCCCCCTTTCCTGCCTTTGGGAGCGGCCACTGCTCGTCCCGGCCTCCGCCCGGGGTGAATCCTGGGGAGGGGCTTCGGGGGACGCGCGCTGGGGCTGACTTCCCCTACTGTCGCCCCCCGGAGGGGCGCAGAGGCTTGAGGGGGACCTCAAGCACCACCTCCAACCTGCCGTCTGGGGCAGTACAGGTCGCTAGGGACGCTCAGGACTATTCTGGTCCTTGCTTCTTGCCCCCCAAAATCCACAGAGCAGCTAAGTAAGCGCCTCCTTGCCCCAAAAGGGCCTCCAGTGGGAAAAGGAGAAGCGGAAGACACGCCGTCTGTCACTGGATAGTGGCCTGTGCTGGGGTGACGAGGGGCACTTGCTCTTCCCGTGCTACATGTAAGAGGAGCCCCCCCTTGAAAGCATACGCCTGGGAGGAGGTTTCTGCAAGACTTGCTCTATACAATCCCTATATGATACGTGGTTGAAATGTTCTCTGTAACGCTAGGCGGATGTACTTGGAAATGTAACGAAGGGCTTTTCTTTCAGGTCTCATAAATGACCATAAAAATGTCCACGGAGACACACCGGCCCTGCCGCCTGCCCAGGCGCCCCGGTGGAGGACTCCCAGGCCAGCCTCTTTCAGCAAGCAGGACGTGCTCTCCGCGAGATATTCCCACCAACCTCAGAGGGATTTTCAGCCTCACCAGGGCAACGCCTGGAGAAAGAAGTACTCGCTTGTCAACGTTCCCCCTCGACCAGTGGGTGCATCTGGAAACCGCGTTTCTGCTAGTATTTCTGAGCCTGTCCTGGCCCCCCCAAGCACCGGGGTCTCTGAGCCACGCCTAGTGCTTCCTGAAGGAAACGTCTGCTTCCATGGAGATGGTCACATTGTTGGGGTGCCGTCTGGCTCAGCTGTGGGCAATCTTACCACCCTGAGGCCCCAGCGGGGTCCTTCTGGAGCAACAAAGGGCCCAGCTGCTTCCGGAGGCTGGGTGGGCACTGCTTGGCCTTCCAACGTTGGCTCCAAAGAGAGCAAAGAAACGTCTCTCTCATCCTTGCCGCAATTCTCGCATTGCAAAACGGTCGCACCTGCACTGTGCCTAAAGAGGCCTGAGACGACAGGAGCAAGTCGGGGTGCGCATGAACCTGCCTCCACTCTGTGCAGGACTGTAAGTGAGAGTGCCGTTGCGTTAAAATCGCAGCCTCGGACCTTACCTGATTGTGACTCGGTTTCTTTGCCAGCAAGGAAGAAACCAGTATCGCAGGTTCCGGTTGTTCATAGCTTACAACAAGCCCCTGCAGCAGCAGACAAACCGAATACAGGGAGGGTTGCTGGTATGTCTGTCCTACGTGGTGTTTCAACTCCTGAAGCCTCTTCAGCTGCTGGGGTGAGCCTCTCTAAGCACAAGCCTTCAGTTCCTTCCCTCCAAAGAGATCCCACCTTGCCAGCCCCCATCAAATCCCCAAAATTCAAGAAAGCCAACTACACATGGGTGGCCAATCCAGGTAAATTCCCCCGCACGATGAAAAGGTGGGCCACGTCCAGAGCCTCTGACAGCACACGGAAAGGTGCGGAGAGGCCTGCCAAGCTACTACCGAAGGGGGACTTGGGAGCCAAACAGAAGAAATCCAACCTGCATTCAAAACTGGGCGTCTCCTCCAGCAAGTATAAGTGGAAAGCGTCCACTCTCCAGGCATCTCCTTCCACGTCCACCTCGGCGTTTACGTGGCAGCGTAAGGAGTGTGGTGGGCTTGGAGTGTCTCATACGGCAGGGGCCAGCACCTCTCAGACTGTGGACTGTGCACCTCTTGGCCATGGCGACCCCAGACCGTCCTTTGGGAATAATGGCTCCCTTAGTTACAAGTTGAAGAGTCGGACTAAGATCATCAAAAGAAGGGGGAGTGCCTGGTAAGTTATTGTTTCCATTGGGAGGACGCGCCTCAATTCTCCTAAGACCACTTCTCCAGTTTTGCTGCTGGCAGAAACCAAAAACATCTGATGAGGCAAAACTGCCTGCCTTTGTTCGAGTTGTAACACAGAGCTTGCAGGAGGAGCAGCCAGTTTGTAAAATTCAGAAAGTGGCTGGCGTAGGGGGTTAGAGTGCAATACTGTATTTTTGGCTAAATTATATAGAATATAATGTTTTAGATACAAAGAAAGAAAAATGGGTTATTTATATAGCCCCATCTATGTTGTGATACTAGATCTGTCAATGCAGGCAGAGGTAGCAAGCTGTTAAAACAGCCTGAAGGTCTGAAAAAAGCATGGCAACTATGGTGAGATTTTAAAGGAGCTGGAAAAAGATGTCTTATGTGCCTGTGTCAGACTTCTGGTGGCATCTGAGACCTGAGACTTTGCCATGCTGTAGGTCCAGGAACTGGTGGTTGCTAAGAATTTGAAAGGACTCGTATCACTTCAAAATGCAAGTTTGGGATTGAATGTCTGAATTCCTCCCACTATCACCACCAAGCATCAGAAGCACCCTTATCAGGAGAAAGCATGTTGGGGCGAAGGGTTCTTGCCTGAACTGGGTGTACTAGCTTTGATTTGAGTTTGCAGCATTAAAGAAGTAGGTAAGAATAAAAACATTTCTACAGCAGGAATGGAGTCAGTGTAAGTTATTGGAGGGCTTCCTTTTCCGTGAGTTATGCAGAGCTGGGCAGTCAACAGTGCTCACCTCTACAGCCCCCTACTCTGTGGCTTATTGCAAAGAGTGTGCTGACAGTTGAGCATGTGCAAGGGCTTTGGGCTTGCTGTTTGAGAAACAAGAAGGGGTCAGGTGGTAAAATGTGCATGGTTAGGACTGGGTTAGAGGAGCTGGGTGGGCCATGGTTGTAGCTTGGTGGTAGAGCATTTTGCATGCAAAAGGCCCCAGGTTCAGTTAGCAGGCTTGATCAGGGTTGGTGGAGTTGGGAAATGCTTCTCTCTGCATGAGTCCCTGGCTGCTCTCATAATACTGGGCTAGGTGGACCAGTGGGCTGGATCAGTGTAAAGTGGCTTCATGTAGTCTTGGGGGGTGGGGAGGGCAACCAGGTTTTCTTGGAGAGCCTTTTCCAGTTTGGTAACTCTTTTTCTGGATAGTGGCGAATGAAAGCCAGTCTAAATGTGCTAGGCTTTCTAAACGGCGTCCTGGTCAGAGGGCTCCCGTGCAGCTGCAGGCCTGTTTGAATTTGCAGTTGCTCCTATGACCTGACTGGATTGAAACAGTCCTGCAGTTGTACCGAGCCCTGATCATATGGAAGTAGTTTTTGGGATGGGGCGGGGCAGCCTCACACCAGTGCAAGTCTGCATGCAGGCCGGCCAGGTGTGATACGTTGGAGAACTGTGATAATACCCCTGAGCGTGTCTGGTTTCCTTGCAGTGCATCGGCTGACAAGAAGAGCACCTCCTCCCCGACTGTGCTTCTGAAAAGCCGCTACTGTCTTAGGAAACGGAATCCTCCCCGTGGAAAGCCTTCGCCCACTGCCAGGCGGGCTGGCACCAAGGGCCTGGTACAGATTGGCAAGCACAGGCTGTGCCGAGCGCCAGCATACCGGCTCCATGTTTCAGCCAAAGATGGTAAGAGCAAACTTGAAAATGTGCCGGTTGGTTGGCTGGTTTTTTTGTGCCGATTCCTGTCCTGGGAACCACAAGGGGAAGTGTAAACACGTAAGCCTGATAAGAAGCGGCAGATTTCAGCCTGAGCTCCTCCATTTTGGTTCTGCTAGCTCTAGTTGTTGAAGAGCTGCAGTCCTTCAAATCAACCAATCAAAAGGCTTGTTCTCTTTACTGCAGACATAAAAATGGATTATGTTTGCATAGTTTGGTGTTTGCTCAGTCCATAGCATTCTGTGCATGAGAATGAACTGCCTCTTCGGCCTCATGGAACCTTAACTCATTTAGGGCCAAATCCTACCAGTTTTCTAGCCCTGATGTGGCTGATGTAGCCTGCATTATGTGGGGGAGGGGGAGTCAGAGAGGCCTCCTCAAGGTAACATCTGTCCGCTTAACTTGGGGCTGCATCCCAGCTGCATCAGCGCCAGAAACAGGGTTAGGTTTGGGCCCTTAGTTCGTCTGAGCATCCACTGCTGTCATTTTTTTCAACTTCTGACTGACACATGTCTGTCCCACCCCCTCATTGGTGTGCTCTGAAAGCTTGTACAGAGACTTGCACCAGAGTCTGTTGCATAGGACGTGTTTTTCTGTTGGCAGATTTTGCGACAGGAGATTCACGCTGCTTCTGAAACTTCGGGGAACTCAAAGTGCGGTGTGGGATGTCTGATTGGGAGAGAGTTGCTTTTAAATGGAGGCTTAAAAAAAGGTCTGGATTAAGCCTCATCTAAGCTAAGCAAAACTGAGACACTCTCGTCAGATTTTCTGTTCTCTTTTATAAATGAAATTATTGTCAAGGACCAGCCAATCAAACCTGAGCCACTGGTAGTACTCCACAGACAGCTCTTTTTTAATCATGAAGCTGTTGTTTTTGGGCCTGCAGTGTGTGGATGTTGCCTTGTCCAGGTGTTCCATATGCTTTTGCTGTCGTGGCCTTTTGTACTTGCAGGAACTGATAATGAAAAAGGACTTTCCAGGGGCGAGGTATAGGTTTTGGGTGCTGAAGCCTTTTGCGTGATCCCAGGTTCTGGCACAGGCTCCCAGTCTGAGCCCAGGACTTCTCAATTGCTTAGGAAGACTTGCGTTTGCCTGGCTGGCTGGCAGACGTGAACAGATAAGCAAGTTGAAATCCAGTTATCATGCTGAATAGGGAGAATCCTGCCTCTTCTTCTTTATCTTTGCTTCAGCACCCTTCAAGTCACCAGCAGCCCAATCCTAAGCCCAGTGCCAGCCTTACCCTCCGCCTGGGCCTGATCCTCCCCTCTTCCCACCAAATTCCGTCCTCCCCCAGGCCCTGAAAACCTGCACCGCTGATCAGCAGTCTTACCTGACTCCAGTGGCGGTGCATCGACCACCACACGGTACTGAGGCCGAACGCTGGGCGGTGCTACTTACACGCCGGGTGCAGCGAATGTGCTTTACGGCACCTTTGGGACACCCAGTGCTGGTGCTGAGCAGCAGTGCCAATGCTAAGAGCCCACAGGATTGGGCTCTTAGACCCTTTTGGATGCCATCCAAAGTCTGGTAGTTCTTCAGACTTGGAAAGTGTTGGGACCTTTGTCTCTGCTGAACCAGGTGATGTGCTTTCTTTGCAGGACTGGCTCTCTCTACTGGGCAGGGCAGGGCAGGTTGTGGCTGGGGCACTAGCCAAATTTCAGCACTACCCCCAAATCCAAGAACAATCGTTGTGGGACGTTTGAGGTGGGAGGAGAGGCAGCTGGTCTGCCTCTCTGTTGCAAGAGCCCAGTGACTTGACTTATTGGAGCGCTGATTTACATGTCTTGCCGTTCCCACTCCCACCGGAAGTCCAAGAGCCCAGTGGAGAGTGGTGAGCTGTGTCAGTCAGTTTAAGAGTGGTGACATGGGGAGGAAGGGACTTGGAGTGCTGCTGACTGATTTGCGAGCCACCTTGAATGTGGGAAAGGCAGAGTATCAAACCACCACCACGTTGTATTGATATAGCCCAGCGGCAAGAGGACCAAACTCTGGGGGGCAGGACTGTAGCTCAGTCGGCAGAACATGCCAACTTCCGAACAGAGCATGCAGAAGGCTTCAGGCCCAGTTTCTAGTCACCCCCTTGAGCAGGGCTGGGGAATGCCAGCCAGAGTAGGCGACACGACGCTAGAGATGCCTGTCGTCTGACTCAGTCTGGCAGCAGAACCTCTTCATGAACTGTGTCTGGTTTATTCAAATGCCCCAACAAGCACTGACCGCGTATGTTTGCTTCCAGGGACTAGCAAGCCTTCTGATTGCGCCAAGGCTTTGGGTTCCTTCTTTTAACCTATCCCAGGTTATCCTATCCCTATCCTTTTAATCTATCCCAGATAGATCTGCACAGTCTTCCTGAACTATAGAAACATGGGAATTGGCTGTTTCCCCTGTTTTCCCAAGCCAAGAAAGTCCAAAAGAATGGCGTGTACGTGTGTGGTTTTAAAGGAGTAATTAAGCCTCCTTCTCATTGTGTGTCTCCCTTGTGTCTGCTTCATCATCATCTTCATTATTGTTCAGCACCCGTATTAATCTATCAGTACCAAGCTGTGGTGTGTTAAATAGGGAGTGAGCGCGTGTTGTCTGTTGGGTTGTGTCAACTTGGAATTAGCAATTTGGCTAGTTGTGGTGCCCAAGTGCCCAAGGACTGGCCGCTGTAAATCTGTTTACGTTCTTAAAAGACCTGCAGCTATCATGGTTATGGCTTTTTTCTCAGGAGTAAATGTGTGGGTGTCTTCCTGTGCTCATTTCTCTTATATCCTGGTGCACCTGTGCCTTTTAGAAACCAGCTGGGCAGCAGACCTGAAGTGTCCCTTGCTTGATTAGCAGCTGCGTTTTCTCTTAGTGAGGCAGAGCTCTAGCACTGGAGGACTGGACAAACTGGGGAGAAGCAAATCGAGTGGTAGTGCTTGTCCTGACAAACAGAAAATGAAACAATAGTTATTCTGGCTTAGTGAGTGGCTTAAAAGGGGCTTGCAAAACCTTTGAAACGAGAGGCTGCTTGGTGTGTTTTATTGAGCCACTTGTTTTCTGTGAATAAGGGAGGCTATTGCTAAAATTGCATTCTTGGGAAGAGCAGAACGTGGAAGCAGATATACGTGACTGTTGCGTCCAGTTCCACAGTGTGGGAGATCTTCATGTGTTGTGACTGCAGGTGCAGGACTGAAGGTGTCCTGCCCCTCACTCTCAGAATCCTGTTCCAGAATGACATGTGTAAACTAATCTAAGCATCTGCGCTTGTTTTTTTCCCCTGAGGAAAAAAAAAACACTTGCTTTTTTGGACAGTGAGTGGCAAGAAGTGGGAAGCTGGCATCCCTTGATTTCTGTGGCAGACCTGCTGGATCCAGGGAATGCTGGGAGTCCCACGCTGGGTGTTCTGCCTCCTAGGGGAAGCTGTTGTGGCTTTTGGCCAGGTGGCAAGTGTCCCTCTTGGCACGGATCAGCGATGACCAAACCTTGCGTCCCCACCCAGCGTATGTCAGGAGGACTGTTAACAGCAGATCATTCTAATGCTGTCGACAAGCTGCATTCTGATCAGCTTAGTTCGGAGTAGCTCCAAGCAAATTGGCGACCTGCTTACTCGTGCAAGGGGCTTGATGACAAACTGCAGCACGTGGTTTAGAGAAAGCTGAAATTACCTGGCTGTTTCAGAGTAGGCTCTGCCGTGCATGTTTAGCCTTCTTCCTCCTTGACCCCGAGGGTGGAGTACGTGCATGTCATGCTCAGGATGCTGCAGGGGTCGCTGGAGGGAGTCTTGGGGGCAGGCGACCCTTCGTGCTGCTGGCAGCTTGCCTTCCCTTGAGCCGCATCCTGCCTGGTGCTGAAGAAGCAGTCCCTGGCAGCCGAGGGTCGTCCAGGGCGCTTTGGTCCTTTATGGAAGCAGCGGCGGGGGAAGGGGGCTGTCTCAGCAGCTGGGTGTTGTGAACCTTTCCTCACCCCTGCAAAATCAATAGCCTTCCGCTCCTCCTCAGCCTCTCGGATCAGCCGCGCATGGCTTGCACTTGGCTTGCAAGGGGCTGGGCTTTCGCCACGGCCACGCTCAGCTCATAGTTGGAAGCGACTTTCTGCAGCGTCCCCAAGGTGCCTGATGAGCCGTTTCTCTTCCTGCAGCCCTCCTGGCTGCTGCTGGCAGCGTTTTCTAGAGCGGTGTGTGTGTGTGTGACCCATGTGTGGTGCGGCTCCAGATGCTGGGCCAGCCGCCAGCCGGAGGGAGCCCTCCTTGTTCGGGCTGAGGCTCACGTGACGCCTCCTCCCCTCTGACCTGTAGAGGGCAGTCTTGCCCCTTGTATCCTCCCTCCTCCACCTTTTTCTGGTAATTGATTGCCTAATTTCCTTTTTATGTGAAAGAAAGCAGATATCAAGTAATTTGCAGCAATAACCTGCTAATGCTGGGCCAGTATCAAAACTCCCATGTTCATTTCAAGTGGCAGATAAAACACTAATATATAATTATCCTTGCAAATTGGATTGTTTTAAATAACCAAAAGACTATGGCCAGGAGAAAACTATCCCATTTCCCTTGAGTTAGTATTGCGGCATAATTGCTGCGTTCAATCAATTTCCTTGGCATTAGAAATTCCATCACAATCAACATTAAGCTATATTCATTGTGATGGCTAAGAGCTGGGCCATTTCTCCTCTTTTCCTTAACTGGCAAAATTAATCAGGGAAAAGATTTTAAACATTTACCCGTGCAAAAGAGGTCAGCTCTGCCACTATATTGCTCAGCAGATAAGGGGGCTAATAAAAAGAAAATTGAATTACTAATGATCGCCAGGAACTGAGTATATAAAACCTGGCAATCGCCCGCTTCAGGAGGAAAGGAGAATCAATTTTCTTCGGACAAGGTGTGCTCATTTTTTATTTTGGCGCATATTATCAGCAATTTAATTTGAAAGTGCATAAACAGGAGGAAACAGTTAGGAAATAATGAGCCTGAAGGTGTAAAGTGCTACAGGATATATGCTGTACACAATTTATTTGGCACAACAGATAATCACTTTAATTGAATTCAAAACCGCATTGTTCAGCAGTGTGGCCTGCCTCTTTTTTTGCCTGTGGGGATTGCAGAATATTACGGCGGTGCAGGGAGGACAGCCGAGTGTGCGTGTCCCTTCTCCATAACATCCCCCGCGAGGCATGGTGAGCATGGCTTCGTTCATGCGTGGATGCAGGGCATTGATGGTGCAATATTTAAAAGGCAATAGAAGTTCCTCTTGCCTCCGGGAGGGCTGCCTCTCTGCTTGCTCTGCATGTGGGGTGTAATCGTGGAGCAGGAAAGTATCCAGCCTCTCCTAGGCTGATTGATAACTTGGTAGTTCCTGGAAGGCCCCTTGCCGTGCAGGGAGATGGATCTCGGCTTCCCCCTCCCCTCTGTTGTTGCGCATCTTCCGTGGCTGTGTGAGGATCTGGGAGCCTCCTGCGTTATGCAGAGTGACTGGCAGCTTTCTGTCCTCATTCCATTATTGCACCTGCTCTGCAGGTGTCGTGTCTGAACTTCCGGCTAGCCAGGCTCCTGTCCGTGGGCAGTCTAGTCGGACACCCGTCCAGAAATGCTGACAGAGGTGCTGGGACAGACTGAGCCAGGAGAATCTTTCAGGTTGGTTCTGTGCGCCTTCCGCCTCCCCAGTCAGTTCAGAAAATCTAGCCTGGCCTTGCTGGGCAGTCCGGCACACGCCAAGGCAAGCGATGTTCCCATTTTAATGAAAGCACCAGTGACTTAAACAGTCGGCCCATTCCTCCCTCCAACCTTTGCTCTGCTTGGATAATCGAAGCTGCTGCATGGGGCCATCCACATGTCGTGGTGCAAAGGCGCAGTGTTTGCATGTTCTACTCAAGGCTGAGGGCCCAGATTGAAACTGACTTGCCCGAGGGGAAGGGAGTAGAGGTGAAAATGCCAAAGGAGGGGGGAGAGGAAGCAGACTTTGGGGTTCATGTCAGCCATTGGTCAGGGCAGATGACTGGATGTTTACAAGTCCAGAAAGGACCCGCCCCCCCCCCCCCCCCCCACAAGGACTGTGTTAGGTCTGTTTTTGCTTTTGTGTCATTAACAAAAGAAAAAGAAGCAGCAGCTGTGCTCCAAAGTCAAAGGACGTTGTGTAGCTTGCTTCTGCTTTAGCGTGCATTTGCAGGAGGTCAGTTGTGTTCTGCCTTGCGTCACAGTTCTGTTTAATTTTGGAAGCTTGTCTCTCTCTCTCTCTCTCTGCTCTTCCCTGCCTCTCCCCCCCTCTATGTTGTAAGTGAGGATTGCAGAGCTTAAGCTGCAGTTTCCTTTTTGCATTCCTGAAGCTGGAGGATGAGAGTGTGGAAATAATGCTGGGACAATATGTTCGAGTCTTGTTGTTTTAAACTGCTTGTTGGAGTGTTCCTGGGCGTGGAATGTTTCAGTCTGTTACTTGCTTGTCCACAGTCTTAATGGCTGGAAAGAAGCAATTCAGTATTTCAACGTTTTATGATTATTTTTCAATCAGGTTCAGAATTTGAATTCTGTCTCACAAATGACTTGCCCTGATTCTGCAAAGATGTGTGTTAACCTTTGTCAGTGATCGGTCACCTTTTGCCTGGTGGCAGCGAACTCTAGGGAAAGCAGCTGTCTTGGTCTGTTGCAGCAAGAGCAGCAGAATCTTGTGGTACCTTGAAGACTATAGCATGCATTGCTGTTAAGCTTGTGTGGACCATAGTCCACTGTGTCAGATGCGGGAAGTGAAATCCTCAGCGGGCAGATGTGTGCATATACGTGGGAGGGGAAGAAGTTGGCAACCAGGCTCCTCAGTTAGCTAGGAAAGGAATGTCGATTGACTGCACTTCTGAATAGGGGTGCCATCATAGCCCTGTGTGTGGTCAAACCTGAATTAGGACAGGTAGTTCTTTTGCAGCTTAATAAAGATATTATTAATATTAATTATAGAATATAAATCGAAATAATAGAAAAATTTATATCCCGTTTTTTTACACCTAAGCAAATGCCCAAAGTTCCACAATAAAATGTGCAATCCCTGTTTCGGCATGTGAAGTTTTCCAAAAGGGGTACAGCTTCATTTGTTTGTGCAGCCAGGCAGACACGCACTCCTCTTTGTTAATGTTTCTCAGTTTTAATTTCATGCTAATTGCAGGTGCTTGTCTTGGATTACCAAATGAATCTTAAGGTGTTTTCTGTGCCAGGGTGTCTTGGGAAGTCTGAAGTTGCCCTCCCCACCATAACCTTTTGACATTTTCTGCAGCCTCTACCCTTGCACAGCCTCATTGGATATACGTGTTAAGACCAAATCCTGCTTAGTTTCTCCTTGTCGTGTCTTTTCAGCCTCCTTCCAACTCCTATGTCACCTTCCTGATGGTTCTCTTTCCCTACTTTTGTTCCTTGACCTTTGACCTGAGGGCACCATGCCCAATGCTGGGGTGATTCCAGTGTGCTGTACCCCTTAGCCTTAATTGATTTCAGTCTGTTAATAAGGTATGCAAAGTTGTGGGATGCCTCTGCTTGTGTTGTACTGCTCTCTCAATGTGGGGGAATGCTGCTCTTTGTCTTCAGGCAAGGCTTTTGTGGCAAGTGTAAGAGAGAATTTCTGATCTCTGTGTTACCAGTGCTCTGTTTTTAGCCTGGCCTGTCCAGATTCTTTCTTGCCATCTTCAGGAGTTTGCCTTCCTCCCTGCTAGTGGGAAAGTGGTGTGCTTGTGTGATGGGCTTATTGTGGTCATCGTCCGTGGTTTTCATAATCCACAGCAGCTTGCCTCTGTTCATAAATCATTGTGTTGTCTTCTCTCCTTTTCATTAGTTATTGGGTGATGGGGAGCGTCAGCGAAAGCCAACCAATAGCGTTGTGTCGCTGTTCGGAGCCTTGCTGTCGTTTTGCAAATGTTCACGTACTTGGCGAGGGTCTCGGCCACTGCCAGTTACGTCAGTCTCCAGGAGTCGCCGTGTTGGGTTTCCCCTGGCACTTCACAGGCACGCCCAGGTGACAGTGCAGGTGGGCTATTGGGGTTTTCCTTTTTTAAGAACTCCCTTTAAGAAAAGCGCTGCATCCCTTCCCTCTGCAGTCTCCACTTTTTTCCTGTATTTAGCATAATTCTCAAATTTGAATGTAAATTCAAAACATTCATTTATTTAAAAATTTAAATAAATTTTCAATTAAAATTTAAAAAATGTAAATAAATATCTATTTATAAGTAAATACATAAAAATTATTTAAAAATGTATATCATCACCTTGCTTAGTTGACTTAAGTGGCTTACAATAATAGTATTAAAAATATAATTTAAATAACAATAATGAAAAAGCCAGCAAGCTACAAAGTGAACATCTTCAGAGTTATTGAAAAATCAGACCCAGGGGTGAGGAGTGTACTAAACTGGTCACGTCCTGTCCAACCTGATGGGACGTCTGTGGGTGCTAAAAAGCTAGTAAGAACAGCATCAGCCATACCTCGCATGGGAGGAAGTTCCATGTGTTGGCCCAGACCTGGGAGAGACCTGGAACTTGCATGAAGGTATCTGACGCATCTTATGGGACCGGCAGACTCATATGAAGAAATGCAGCCCTTTGAGTAACTTGGTGGTGATTAGGGCTTTAAAGATGGCTGCGACATCTCTTTTTCCCACTTAACTGCCCGAAATATGAAATGGCAAGAGAGAGATTCCTAAAGAAGTGGCTTCTCAAATATTCAGCCTTCCCTGGCACTGTAACACTAAAGCTACTTTTGAGCAGCTTATGTAAGAATTGTGTTGTAAATGTGGCAAATTTTTGTTGAAATTTTAATGTTGTTAAGGTGTATGGGCTAAATGAATTTGCACATTTATTCCAGTTGTGGAACTTGGATAATAATAATAATAATAATAATAATAATAATTATTATTATTATTATTATTATTATTATTATTATTATTATTATTATTTATTGGATTTCTATCCCGCCTTTTTGCCCGAAGGCACCCAAGGCGGCATTACAGCATGCAAATATAAAATTTAACATTAAAAAAAAACAATTTAAAAACAATATTAAAACAATACAATAAAACAAAATTAAAACAAAGCAATAGAATTTAAAAACAACAACCCCTGTGGATCATTAGGTATAAATTATAACAAACCAGCCAGCCAGCCTGTCAACAATTAAAAGCTTTTTGAAATAAAAAGGTCTTTAGCCCCCGCCGAAATGCTAACAAAGAGGGAGCAGTTCTCAATTCTAAGGGGAGGGTGTTCCAAAGTTGGGGGGCCACCACCGAGAAGGCCCTCTTCCTGGCCGCCGCCCCTCTCACTTCTCCTGGTGGCGGCACAGTCAAAAGGGCCCCTCCAGATGAACTAAGAGTACGGGTAGGATTATATGGGAGGAGGCGGTCCCTCAAATACCCCGGACCCGAGCCGTAGGTTTTGTAGTGCAGAATGCAGCATGCCTTCTATTGGAGCTGTGCATGAAATGGGCTGCAGAATTCTGAAAGGCCTTACTTAGTTAGTGCTGGTTTGCTGCCTGGCATCTGACTTGCGGTTAAGTGTGGTTCTCACCTGGCAGCGATCAGTGCAGTGAAATGCACATGAGAAAATTCAATGGAAATAATTTGTGCTCTCTAGATTTTTGAGTTCTTGAAATGTTACTAGGATGAAGGTGAGATTTTTCTGACTTGGCTAGCTAGTCTAGGGGACATAATATATTCTGTTCCTCGGCCTGGCCCCAAGCATAATTTTCTCTTGTCTGGATTTCACCATTGATTGGTGGTCTTAATTTAGTGATGGGCTCTAAAATGCCTTTCCTGTAATGCAGCTGTTTAGGAAGATATTAGGGTGAAAGAAATACCCCTGTGTTTTATGTGAAATGAGCTGTGTTATCAGCAGAGAAATCGAGCGTGCACGACGTGGTTGGGCTTGTGAGCTATTGGGGATATCACTGAGAACACAGGATTTACACCTCCATCTGAACGTTAACTGGGGCATTTTACCATTCCTCCCTCCCCTTGGTGGCTAAGGGGGGTGGTGGTCTTGTGATCCATCATTGCCTCCCCAGTGCTGTAGTGTCTGTTACATTTTACTACCCCAAACACCGTAAAAGGGCATTAGAGCAGTTAAATCCCAGAGTCCTGCTTTCCTAAGGAAAAAAGAAAACGCTGAATTAGGCAGTGAAAAAGGCAACCGCAGCGATACTTTAATCTTGCATAAATTATCAAAAGAGTCAGGGGCTAGCCGGTTTATGTATAGTTAGAGCTGTGCTAATTAATTGTTCCCGAATAATCAATGATTTTTGACTCTCTTTTTGGAATGGTAATGGACCATGGTATATTTACTTCCAAAATGGCAGCTATGCACATCTATAATTTTTTTTTGGACACGACTGTGTTTTAATCTTGCCCCACATAACTGTGGGGCTAATGAGCTAGTTATGTAGCTTGTAAAACTGGTGAGCAGGAAAGAGCAAAATAGTCCACAAATTAGATGGAGTTTGTCTAGATCCACCCAGTGTTGCAGATTGGGTGTGGTGAGTATGTTGGCTGGCTGGAGGTGTAAGCCGTTCACACAAGCAAGGTGGAGAACTGGGGGTGTGTGTGCAATGGGCCTCCAAGCACCTGCGTTGACCTAGATGCAGTTGGTACTCAGACTCTTCAGGCTCAGAGATGGCCTTTCTGCCTGATTAATTTTGATGGGTTTAGCAGCCTGAAATTGCAGTCAGTGTGGACTAAAGATGCGCGGCTTTTGAGACATCAGGGAAGACACCACCACTCTTATTTTATTTCAGTGATTTTGTTCCAGTTTGTTTCCAGGTCCAGCTGAAGGGACTAGTCCTTCCAGTTAGAAGTTCCAAGGTGGTTTGGAACTGGCTCTTGCAAATACCTCCCCCTCCCACATGAATCCTCCTGTATACTGTTTGTCTGGGGTGGCCCTGCTATGTGGCTTTCTGCCATGTGAACTAGGTGGTGGGGATGGGGTGCAGGGTAGGACCCCCTTCCCAGGCTGCTTTGGTATGTTCAGGGGTTGGGGCAGATGCGGTCATGAGAGGGATCTCTGATCTGATCGTTTGGGTTTGGGCCTGGCTTCTGTTTTGTATTCTGCTATTTGGAACAGAAACTGCAGGATAAAAACAAGAATGATCAATCCAGTGGTTCAAGACAGTTCACTGCTGATTAAACTCTCCCTCAAAAGTGATCAGGATGCCCATATTCAGCAACGCTTTTTTGAGTGCAGAGTCCCCCTCTTGTTTTATTTCCGTTTGTCAGTAGTGGGATATGTTTCTAAGTCCATCACAGGTTACAAGATGTGATGTGATGGGGATGTGCAACCTCCTGGTTTTTAGAAGTAGGCTACCTCTGACTACCAGGTGCAGGGGAGTGGCCACAGGATGCAGGCGTCTTGTGGTCTTGTGTGCTCCCTGAGGCGTGTGGTGGGCCATTATGAGGTGCAGAAAGCTGGACTAGATGAGCCTTTGGCCTGATCCAGGGGGCTCTTCTTATAGGCGCAGTCTCCTTCCCAGTTAGATTCTACATGGCTGTTACTCTTTCCAGGTCCTGCTGCCTTCCCTCCCCCACACCCCATGAAGGAGCCAGAGTCATTGGGGAGATTTTTGAGAACAAGGCAGCTGTTGGGATTCTGTGGTAGGAATCTTCGCTGCAGAATTGGGTTGTGGGTGTGACAGTGTGCATCACTAGACTCTGATTAAGATGTAGAAGAGTGTGTGCCTACATGAGGTTGCTGTTCATGCTGTTACTAATTGGTCTCCCAGGAGTGCGATTCCATGTATAAATGTGCAACAAAAGATGTTTTATACCTGTAGACCTATTGTCGTATTAATATGTCCAGCACAGCCAAAGATATTTCTATTGCTCATTGTGGACAAAACATGGCTTGTTTCTCTCTGTAATGCCTGTGTGCCATCTTTTAGTTGTTTGGTGTGCGTGCGTGTGTGCGTGCGTGTGTGCGTGCGTGCGTGCGTGCGTGTGTGTGTACCTGCGCTTAAGAGTTAATAATCCTGTTCAGAATGGCTTGCATTTGGCTTGAGCCAGATGCTTCAATCAGTAGTATTTATATTGGTAGTATTTATATACCACTTTTCAAAGTTCACAAAGTGGTTTACAGGCTAAAAATAATAAGAAAGTTAAATGACTCCCTGTCCCAAAAAGGGCTCACAATCTAAAAAAAAATGCAGAGCACCATCAGCAACAGCCACTAGAAAAGACACTGCGCTGGGGTGAAGAGGGACAGCTACTCTCCCCCTGCTGAATATAAGAGGAACACCCCTTGAAAAGGGGCGTCTTGCCTAGCTGGCAGGGGTTCATTCTTTTGCCTTCACTCCTTCTTGATGTCAGTGTTCTTTTAGGATGTTCACGTTTTTTTGGAATGAGCACTTCAAAGCAAGACTTTGATGCAGCTAACTGGGCCACCAAGCTGGCTGTTTGGTGTCCAGTTGGTCACCAGGCAGACGCACCTGAGAAGGTCTCAAGCAGCAGCAGTGTCATCAGTCCTCAGCATCTGGCAGTTTGAAGTGTGCATGGCAGGATAGTTGCACTGTGGACTCACTTAATTGCCTCTTAAAAAGCTGGAGCTGCAGGCGGCCGTTGCAACTTCCAGGGGTGATTTGTTACATGAAGACGTGTTCTATCAACCGGTTGTATTTTGAGAGAAAGTAATTTGGTTGTTTGCATTCTGCACCACTTAAGGTTTAGCAAAGCTGTGATTCCTGACCCCTCCTGTGGTTGCCTCTTTTCACGTGGACACATGAGGTTGCCTTGTCCTGAGTGGGTCTGTTGATGCAGAACAGGAGAGGCTCACAGTCTCCAGCCTTACCTGAAAGCCAGGGACTGAATGTGGATCCTTCACAAGCCGTAAAGTCTTCCTTCACAAGCAAGATGAATATACTTCCCTTGCCTGGTTTTAGTTACAGTTCTGGCCTCACTAGCAGGGTATCAAAACTCCTCTGTTTGCAATACTTCTTCGGGATGCTATAGAGGTCTGTCACTTTTTGGGTTTTGTTCATTTGTCTTAGAAATAGGAAGTTGAGTTCCACTTCTTGTCTGTGCATATGTGGTCAAGGTGTGGCCAAAGGTTGTGAGCGCAGGAGTGCATGAAGAAAATTTCAGCAGTCAGCCCAGGCTTGTTGGGCTCGCACTGAGATTTGGACAAGCAGAGGTTTTTCCCAGCCCCAGTATCTTAGAGTCTTGAGCTGGGATTGCTTTGGATTGAAAGAGGGGCAATCTTGATGGCTTTAGCAAGGAGCTGTGGCCCTTTATGGTGGTGGTGCGGCTTGCTTTTGGCTTATTGCCCTTCATGTACATTCCTACATCTCCATCAGATTTGTGTTCAGGTGAGGAGAAAACCTTCTTGTTCTTACTGAAGTGCTGGCTTCGGAATAAGTCCTCTTGTGAGCAGTTTCTTACGCTGGGCTCTGCTTGAGATGCCGTTAGTCCTCTGTCTTAATTATGTAGACACCAACTCACAGCTCTGGGAAAGTGCTTCAGATTTTTATGTACCTTTTGATTGTAGCCTCTGGTCATTTGGCGATTTGTGTTAAAAGCGTTGCTCTTACCCTGCGTGATATTGAATCACCCTCCCCAGTCATTCTCCCCCCCCCTTTTCTTTTGTAGTGGGATAGAGCTAGAACTAGTGCTTTATCAGTGTGCTTTTGGTGTGACTTCACAAGTTGTAGTCACACAAAAGGGTGTATTGTGAGAGCTCCCAGGGCTGGTTTTGTGCTGTGTCATGGTTGGAATCCCTGGGCTGTGCTGGGTTTATCCGAAATCTTAAAAGAAAATGCAACCATATTCTGTTGAGGTGCTTATATTAAAATGTTTACCAAATTTTAGTCCAGTCCTATGCGTGGAAATGGAATGGTTGAAAGGACATTGCTACGCTTAGTAGTAGCATAACTCATCACATCTATGTAGCACTTTTCAAGTGGCTTAAAGCACTTCGCAAACAGGCTTCAGCAGCCCTTTTTGGTAAGTCAGTATTGCTATTCAGGAAACCAGCTGTCAAGACCTTATAATGCAGTTTGAATGTACTGTAGATCTTAGCCCGTAAGGTGAGAAATTCGTACCTGAAAATGAAGCACGACTAGTCTCCTTGTCCTATCCATGGGTCAGGGCAGGAGAAGGAGCAGCCAGGAGAAGTTCAGAGGAGCACGAGGCAGGGAGGAGAACACAGAGCAGCCATTGCGATGTTTTCTCTTCCTTCCCTCCATTTGTTCTAACCATCTTCCTCCTCTCCAGCTTTCATGCATGCAGGCAGGCTTCTGCTAGGTCTTAAAACCTGCTCTTACAATCACAGTCTGTACTGTTTCAAGAGCAGATCAAAAAAATCCCCCCCCCGCTTCCTTTCTCCTTCCCTCCCTTTGGGCTATTCCATTGCACAGAAGTGGGGAATGGCACACAGTACTGCATAAGCACCTTGTAGATCTCTGCAAAAACTGTGTTGCAGCTCGACTCTTTCCCCTCTTTCAATCAGGTTCCAAGGAGACTGATTGTCTCCAGGGCAAGCGTAGCACCATTTCCCAAATTTTACCCCCTCCCATCTTATTTAAGAGACATGGAACATTCCACGATTTTTGCCTGAAAACCTGCCCTAGCCTCATCTGTGGGATTGTCTTATGCGTGCGCACACACCTTTCCTTATTTATTTTAAGAAGTGTTTGTTTTGAGTTTTGAGTTCTAGCTCCTGCAATTATCAGACTTGGATAATTGGGGTTGTGGAAACTGGAGGGAGGGCTAGCAGACAAGGTGCTGGCTGGTGGAAAAGGCTGAGGGGTGGCCACTTACATGCGGGAAGTTTGAGCGGCTTCCTTCTTTTGGCTTAACCGTCTGCTTGGGCTCCCTGGCTGCTGCTTCTGTGCCCACTGGTCCTTCTTGGCTGTGCGCCGTTTGTCTGTTCCCCTGCATGTGGTTTCTTAATTCTCCTATTTGGAGGCAGTTGTGGATGGAGCGGTGTTAATCCATGCCTGAATGCTGCGGTGGCCAAAAAACAAGAGAGGCCTTGGCTATAAAAGTAATGAGGAATATCGGCGTGAAATCAAGACGTTAAACTCCTAGTAGTGACAGGCAGTAAATTCCCAGCCTGTGCCTCTCAGGTCTCTTTATTTATATATAACGTGAGCAGCTTGCTTTTTTGTTCGCAGTTTCATAACTTCTTGGAGAAAAGCGGTTTTCTCTACTAGTTTTTCTCCTCTCCTTTTTGAAGCTCAGGTGCTCCCCTCTGTTGCTCAGGGGCTTGTGCCGGAGAACTTCTCAAAGGACTCTCTGGGCAGCCAGGAATCCCAGCTCCCTGTTCTGAGGTAGGATAGCCCACCGTGGAATTCGTAGGGTAGCACCCCCAGATTCATACTGGGAAGGCCTTCATGTAGCTGTGGGGTCAGAAGCCGAGGTGGCCTACAAGCATGATGAAGGCAGAATAACTGTCCGCAGTGCAAGAGAATTCAAGAATTGCTGCCCTGGCCGGACTGTGGGTGCCGGCAAGACATCTGTGCAGGGGCTTGTTTGGGTGGGCTGTGCTGCATCAGCTCATCAGACCACGTGTCTGTGCAGCCATGCTGTGAAGGGCATACATGTTCTTGCTGCTGGTCTACCTAGCCAGGGTTCGGTGTCTGGCAGTGGCAAGCCAAATGCCGAAGAGATGTTCCCTCCAAACTCCATCCCCCCTGCAATGTTTTGCTTCCTTTTATAATAGCCTTCTATGGCAGCCTGAGCAACCAGAATCTTGGCAATTGAATCATATAACACTGATGGGTCTTGGAGATCATCTAGTCCAACCTCCTGCTTGGTGCAGGTGACTGCAGCATCTTTGACACGGTGCCATCCAGTTTCTGCTTGAAAACCTCCAATGAGGGAGGACCCACAACTGCGGAAGGCAGGCTATTCCAGGGCCAGGCAACTCCTACAGTGAGGAATTCCTTTCTTTTTATCAGTTGCCCCCGTTGAGTCTCCCTGGTGCATTTTTTCTAGCCCACGCTGCTTTTTAGTGCTGCTCTTCTGGCAAATGTTGTTTTCAAACATGGAACCCCCGGGAGTGGTAGCAAAAAGGCTTAAAAAATGTGAATTGGAAGGATGCAGAAGCAGGGAGAGGGTTCAGACCAGCCCCTTGTCTGTCCCTTCTGTGCTTTCAATCTCCTTTTTGCCATGCATTTTTACAGGGGTGTGGTGGCAGATCCCATCCTGGACCCCTCAATTGGCTTTGTGTGTGGACATTATTTTTATTCCATTGTCTGTGGCGATGCGGAAAGGCAGAGTGGTGGTTCTCTTCTAAGTCGCGATGGGAGCGCCATGGATGGTCCTTACTCAGCCCAGCCTAGTGCCTTTCCCAGTGGCTGTTTGCTGGTGTCTCTTTCGATCGTGAGCCCTTCCTTGTTAAACAGTGGCGTATAAGTATTTTTCATAGTAATCATTTGCGAGCTGCTCCTTGCTCTGGTACATGATGAAACGTACATTTTATGTTTGAGTGGCGTCTGGTTCCAAAGCAAAGCATTTGAATAGTCTTCTTGGCGCTGGAATGTTGGGAGAGGCGGAGGAAAGGATTTCGCTGTAATAACTAAGCTTCAAAGGATGCGTGGCTGAAACAGCAGCATGTGCTCTTGTCCCACCCCTCCCTCTCTTGTTTCTCTTGCATCCATGTTTAGGGGGTGAGGCTTCAGGGCGGGGACCTGTCTCTTCAGTCTGTGTAAAGCCCCCTGTTACCCTGACAGTGCCATGCAAGGAATTAGAATAGCTGCAAATACTTTACAAAGTTGCTTGATGGAGGCTGACCCCCTCCTGGTTTCTGCTGTTCCTGGGTAATGGTTCATGCCAGTGGCTGTATGCATCCCTGCTTGACCTTGTTCTGTTTTCCTTGATAGCCTTGCTTAAAAGTGAAACCGGTCATCCATTTGCATTAGAAAATAAGAAGGAAAACAAAAAGCCTAACAAAAACCCATCCCCAGCACTTTTGAAGCAGAACTGCCACATCAGATTAGGCTCTCCCATCATGTGTCAAGTTGTGTCTTGTACATCTTCAGCTATTTAAGCAGCAAGAGCATTGGGCTCCTGACCCTCTCCTGTCCCCTGACCCAAATGCAGGGGGGAGATGATTGTTTAGCAGAACTTCACCATGACATGGCATTTGTGGCCAGGAGACAATGACAGTTCTTGACTCTCTTCAATACTTGGTGCGTGTGTGTGCATGCATGTGTGTGTGTGTCTTTCCCAGGTGGAGCCCTTCTGGAGGTGCCATTTCTGGTCCTGCTTTGTGTGGAAGAATTGGGGGAGTGATTTTGCGAGAGTGCTGTTGCACTGGAGGCTGTTCTGCTACTGGAACGCACATCAAACGATCCTTTGAAAAGGAGGCTGTGGGTAATGGATGGCTATGGAGTCGGATGGGTAAGCAATTCACAGTTTCCAGGAGCTGGAGAAAGAAAAATGGGGTTTCACCCATGATTTCCAGACACATCAAATCTTGGTTTGCGGTAATGAAACTTTATGAACAAGCCAGTATATTAAATTGGGGAAATAGAAGCATGTTTTGCATAACCATGATTAAACTGTTGTTCCATGTGATTTCTGAACTGAGCCAGTCTCTGAAATCTTGTTGGATGATGTGTATGAATGACAAACACGTGAAGTTAAGTGCTGGCAATTTCATATATTGATCTAGCTGCCCAGTGGTAGAAGTGGGCACGCCCACGACGCCTCCACCCACGACGCCTGGGTGGAGATGAGACAAGTTATGCCAAAGGCCACTTAGACCAGAACTCAGAGGAAGATGCAGAAGGGGGCAGAAGAAGGGCCTTGGCTCAGTCCTTCGCATATTCAGGCCCCGGCAGCGTCTCCAGTGTAGTTGAGAGAGACCTCTGAGCCTTAAATCCCGCAGAGCCACTGTGTAATTAATGATAAGCAAAGAATTATGATGTTGGATACTCATTTATTCATACGAGGAGGGGTTATTTAAAGCATTTTTATTTCCTGCCTTATCTTCCACAAATGCGAGGTGTCAAAGGCAGCTTACAACTTAATAAAAAACATAATAATCATAAATACAGTCAGTTAAATGAATTAAAAACATCCAATAGGAGCATAAAAGAGCAAAGATAAAAATCAAGAGAGAATCTGAGACATCAACCCTGAAATAGAAAAAGGCAAGCAGAAAAAGAGGTTTTTAGCCTCTGCTGAAAGATCAATAGGGAGGGGGTGGTTTTTGGTTCCAGTGGGAGGGAGTTCCATAATGGACATGAGGAAGTAGGCTTGGGTTCTTTGCCCTTGCAATCAATAGATGGTTCAGCATTGTGGCCTAATGCGACTTGGAGGGAATAGAGGTATTTTTTTTAATCCTGCTTTTCAGCCCCAAAGTTGCTCCAAAAACATCCTCCAGCAATTACAGTTCGATGCAAACAGCAATAAAAAGTCAGAATGCAGCACGGCTGGAGCGGAGGTGTTCTCAGCTGGAACTGGCTCTAGGGATGATGGAGCTGGAAGGCTGGACTGGGGGGTGCTGGAGTGTGCCCCAGAATGCCTGAGCAGGTGGTGCTGTGCTGAGTGCCTGCAAAGCCCTGGGCCAAAAGGACACCCCCCATCCTGTCTGAGCCAGCACCAGAGGAATCCACGTGCAGGTGTCCTCCCCCCCCCGTATCAGTGTATTCTGTATTCACGGTGTCAATTAATCGCCGTTCGGGGGGCCCCTTCTCTTCCTTTATTCTTATTAGGGTTGCTAAAACATTTTCTTGCTTGGGGGTGGGGGGAAGAGGAGGACCCTAAATGTAGGTTCCCTCTTACACACAGTTTCAGGTATGCACGGGGCCCCCACAGATACTGGGGCATGCCTGTGTTTCAGAGCTCTGGGGCACCTGATGCTTGGGAAGGCTCCAGCTGTTCCGTGTTTGGATTGGGGAATTTCTGTGGCCGTGTTTGAGACCCCCTGCAGCTGGCAACACACTGGTAGTTTGTGACAAGTTCCCTTTTGTGTGTAGTTGGTGCGACTCCATGAAGGCACTGCTCGACCACTCTCCACTGCTCAGCCTTTCAGGCTAGAACAGGCACAGATCCCTGGGCCCAGGAGGTGGTCCTCAGGCAAGTTCTCCTTACGGCAAGAATTATTGGCCGGAGTGCAGCCCTTCCCGACAGGGTAGGCAGCAGCCTTCCTGCATTTTGCAGCTGGGGCTCCTCTTCCCACCCCTGGAGCGTGGTGGCCTCCCGTAGAGGCGTGGCCCCAACCGTGTCTGCTCTGCTGGGATGCTGAAGCCTCTGGCTTTTGTTCTGGGTCGGATGGTTTCAAAGTGGTTTTCTCAGCCGCTCTTAAAAGCTCTTTGCTTTCGTTCCTGTCTCCGAGTTTAGGGAAAGTTGCTTACCCGGCACATTGAAGTAGTTGTTGTTCAGTTGCTGCTTGGAAGGGTAATTGGTTTCGGTCTGAAATATTTACTGGCTGAGGACATCTCTGTGTTTCTTCCAGGGGCTGTTGCCCTGCAGAACGCGGCCGGGGCACAGTGGCTGATGAGGGGGAGGCGTCCCGGCCGCCAGGAATCCCGGCCTGCACACTTGTGGACAGGCTCTGTCAGCGCCAAGGCGAAGGGCAGTGGCAGCAGGGAAGACGAGGTGTAATTGGCCTTTCACTCTCCTTGGCGGAAAGGCTGCTCTAGCGCCGCTCACAGCGTGATGTTGAGGGAGCAGCTTTAGTGGACTCCTGGGGTAAACGGGGGGGGGGCTGCTCTGAACAGGCCCGGACTGTGGCTCTGCACAGAGGCTGCTGGCTGCTGTAGCACGCATGAAAGGTCCGCCACGAGTGCAGGCTGATGTGAACTAAACCTTCCCAGATGAGCATTTAAACAGTTAAGTGAGTTACACGAATGTGACCTTTCTGGAGGAGTTGGGTTACGCAGACACCCCTAGAGGCGAAGCAGAAGCACATTTCAGTTAAGGAGTAAATGGAAACTTGGCTTCAAGGCAGGTTTCCATCCAAATGCCCGTGGGGGAAGTGGTCTTATGTTGGAACGTACGTCATACGACGTTGATGGTATAGGGTCAAAGGATGACACTGATGCCTCTTGAATTCAACTTCCAGTCATTGCCCCAGCAATTCCGAACACCCTTGAGCATTGGCAGCCACGCTGAGGCTCTCCGGCCCGACTCTCGAAGGCTATATATGGTGTCCAAGATGGCCCTTCAGGGAGCTGAGGAGCCACTTATCCCTTGTGAGGGGTGTGTGTGTCCTGGGCTTGTTTTCATTTCCAGAGTGCCCCAATTGTGCTCCTCAGTCACACCCTGCTTATGTGGGCCTTTGATTTGATCCCAGAAGGATGTTCCTCGTCGGAAGGAGCCCAGCAGAGCTGCAGATCAAGCTTCACCAGCTGCCACTGTTGATGAGGCCTGCTTGGCACCCATGGCTGTGCCCTGTCCTCTCCATTTGCACCATGTCTTATGCCCTAGGCCAAAGCCAAAGAGCAGCTGCAAATGCTTCCGGGCCACTGCTGGGGCGTGTGCCTTTCCTGGTGCCTGCCGTGCAGTGCCTGGGTTCCGAGGGCCGTCATCTATTTGGACAGAGTGTCACGTTTCCTGGGAATTTGGCTGCTCCGCTCCTCAGGACTACAATTTGAGCGATGATCTAATCCCTGTACCAAGTGAAGAGTCATTAACAGCTTCTTTTTCACTGCAGTTGAGGAGTGGAGGGGGGGGTGCGTGTCTTGGGATTCTGCAAATTCCTGGGCATGTTCTCATGATCTAAAATGCCAACAGGTGGCACCCTTGGCCATCGTAGGATGGGTCACGGAGCAGAGGGTGTCTTAAATCATTCAGCACTACAGTGCTTCTCCTTTCTCCAGCTGCCTCTGGTCTGCAGAGCCTGCCAGCTGCAGGAACAGAGTATAATGGAAAAATTGGGGTGGACGAACCCTTCTGATGCAGGAGGTGCTCAGGTTACCTTGCCGTGGGCTTGATCTACTAACCCTCGGGGAATGCTAGCACTTGCTCTCCCTCAGTTGACTTGACTGCCCTTAAAATTAATGGGACACTGTTCTGCTTGTGTCAGAGAAAAGAGGAATTGTCAGCTGCCTCAAGATGCGGCGGCAAATATGTGTTGAGCTTTTTGCATGCCAATTGCTTTAGGATAGCAAGCAGGTGGGTCAGTGGGAGAACGTCTGCTTTGCATGCAGAGAGAAATGTCCTGCTTGACACCTTGAAGAGTCTGTGCCAGTCAGTATGAACAATACTCACCTAGATGGACCAGTGGTCTGATTCAGCCTCAGGCAGGTTCCCGGATTCCCTTTGCTTGCTGTTCCTCTTCTTCTCCTCTCCGTGCTTCATGTAGAACATGTTTTGCCACCACCCCCAATTCCAGGTTATTACGCAAACTTGTACCGAGTTTCTAACGTCATGCACAGATGCTGGGGAATGGAAGAGGAGCTCTGCTGGCTCTGGCCAAAGGCCGTTCTAGTCCAGCATCCTGCCCACCAAATGGTCTCTGGGAAGCCCATAAGCAGGCAGTCAAGGCATACCCCATGCTTGCTGCTGCTGCTTCCGTGCACTGCTGTGGCTAGAGGTGGACTGATTCTGGAGGTGACGCGCATCCATCACGGCTGGTGACCAGCGATAGAGCCGTCCTCTGAGAACTGGTCTGATCCACCTTTCAAAGCCATCCAAGCTACTGAGCATCGCTGCATCAGGAGGTGGTGAATTCCGTAAATGCACCTTTCGTTAGATGATGCCTGCCTCTGATTTGGTGGGAGAATAACGTGATCCAGGCCCTTGAAGAAACCTTTTGGGTAGGGAGGGTTCTGGCAGGGCTTAACTTGTGAATTGACAGCCCGGTCTTTTGAGGGCCGTGTGCTGCTGGGTGTAGCGTTCCAGCGGCACAAGGTCTTGTACAGCTGTGGCAAAACACAACACGCCATTCAGCACAGCCAGGCTGCCGCCACAAGCTGTGGTTTGCCAGCAGCCTGGAAAAGTGCCCTGGCACCCAGAAGTCAGTTATGGGCGGGGAGGTGGAGGGACAGAATGGGGCAGCGAGGACGAACCACGGAGTGGCGGCCGGGGCAGGAAGGAGGGCAGCTTGTGTCCAGGAAAGGGGTGGGACAGGTGGCACTGGCCTTCACGGCCTCAGTCTGCCTTCCTGGGTCCACTCATCAAGCTATGTAGCTGGTGCAGGTCTGAGTAGACCCAGCAGGGCAGCAGAGGCCTACACATGTTCCTGTGCCCAGAGGGGACCTTTGGGACTGCCTCCCTTGCAGGATGCAGCGTGTGCTCCAGTAGCAGGGCTGCATCGGGGGGGGGGGGCAAGTCTGCTTCGCTTGCAGGCTAAGCCTGGCAAATCCCCCTTTCGAGGCAGAGGCTGGGCCACCTGTACTGTGCACATTGTGACCTTCTGTTGTGCCCTTAACCCTTGTAACTATTTTGGAAGCAGGACGGTGTGTCATGTGCTCTTCTGTCCGTTCAGTGGGTTTTAGTTCGCATGTGTATACCAATTTTGGCTCAATTTGACCCCCAAGAGCCAAGTTCCCACACGATCTTTATAGCAGAAGTGACTGAAAACTGGGCCGGCTTTAAGCCGGTTGGACCATTTGCTCCCAATTGCGCCCTGCTCCTAAGGGCTCCTGAGCTGTGGTCGTCTACCCCAGTCTCGTCAGATCAGCACCAAAACACATTGCAGGTTGTATAGAGAGCGGCCAGAGTTTTCCTTGTCTCCTGAATTTTTAAAGAAGACAGTTGTGTTTCTGTTTTTGAAACTGGGGCCCCTGCAAAAAATGTCTCCGGTTGGGCTCTGCGGCTCCTGAGGTTGGCCCTGCTGTCACGAGCTGTCCGTTCCTCACTGCAAGGGGGACTGTCCACATCCCCGGCTCCAGGCTTTGGGGGGGCCCTTCAGCGTGGCTCTCGCCCTTCTCTGTTGCCTGCAGCAGTTCAGAATACCACGGAGCCAACGGACGCCGCGTGCCTCTGGGCAGGACTGCAGCAGCGCCTGCTTGCTGGCCAGCCCAGCTTCCGAGCCGTCAGACCACAGGCAGCTCGCCGGCCACCGTCGGCTCTCGCCTGCCTGCACCCTCTGGTGCTGGGTTCCTTCTTGGCCCTGCCCTCAGCCTCCCACCTGTTGCCTCCCCGGCCCGGGTAGGACACCAGCCTTAGGCTGCTCATGCACTGCCTGTTGCCTTTCCGTCCTCCGCCCTGCCTCCCCCCACCCCGGTGTGGACATATAGGAAACTGAAACTCTCAGAGAGAGTGATGAAAATCCCCAATTAGCTGCCTGTGAGAAGGCGGAGCGAGCAGCAGCTGGGAGCAGGCGATGGCTGGCCTCTCTGGGCTCCCAGAGCACACCCCCCATCCGCCTTCCAAACTTTCCATTCCAGTGTAACAAGGCAGAAATGCAGAGTGCGCAGGCGTTTGTCCATAGGCAGGGGGAGGAGGGCGGGCTGAAAGGGGACTCTTAGCTGCAGGCTATTCTGGGGCTCCAGAGCTATCCTTGCGTCTCCTCGCAGTGGTGAGCCGCTCTCGCATTCCCGACTCCCCGGCAGAGGCATGTGGCCTGGCATCCGAACCACGCCTGGCACGACCCTCCCTCCGCAGCCCTCTCAGGACGGCCTGGGGAAGTTTCTTGCTCGGCCCACGGATGCCATTCCAATTTTAAGGCTTGCTTTGAATGGTTGGAATTCACAAATTAGATCTCCAGCCGCGTGCAGTCCCCGTAAACGAGCGCGTGGTGGCTGCAGTCTCGGGTAGTGGGGGGCCTTTGTTCCCCCCCCCGAAGGGTTCCTTTGGTACTCCTGCAAGTCTCCCTGTGTTCCAATAAGACCGCTGATTTAGCCTGCCTCGTATTTACACCCAGCCCATTCGTTGGTTCATTTCCATCTTGCCTTTTATGAGATAGTTCTGAGGTGGTTAATGAGTATAAAAGCATAAAAAAGGATTATACGATAAAATCAGATATCAGGCAGTTGAAAATACTGTGGGAAGACGCAAACGGAACACTCCAGCAGCAGCAGGTACAAGGACCGCTCGCAAACGGTGCAAAAGGTGCAGAAGAGAGCGACAAAAATGATTACGGGGATGGGGCACCTCCCTTATGAAGAAAGACTGCAGCGTTTGGGGCTCTTCAGTCTAGAAAAAAGGCGCCTGAGGGGGGACATGATTGAGACATACAAAATTATGCATGGAAGGGATAGAGTTGATAGAGGGATGTTCTTTTCCCTCTCTCACAACACCAGAACCAGGGGGCATCCGCTAAAACTGAGGGTTGGGAGAGTTAAAACAGATAAAAGGAAGTACTTTTTTACCCAGCGGGTAGTTAATCTGTGGAACTCCTTGCCACAGGAGGTGGTGATGGCATCTGGTCTTGATGTCTTTAAGAGAGGATTAGACCGATTTCTGGAGGAAAGATCCATTGTGGGCTATAGGCAATGATGGATTGTGCAACCTCCTTACAAAGGTGGTGGGCTACAGGTACCGGATGTAAGGGAGTGGCAACAGGATGCAAGCATCTTGTTGTCTCCTGCCTCCCTGGGGCACCTGGGGTGGGCCGCTGTGAGATTCAGGAAGCTGGACTAGATGGGCCCTTGGCCTGATCCAGCATGGCTCTTCTTATGTTCTTAAACGAAACGCCTGACGGAATAGGGGCGCGTGGAGCACCTTTTTTGAAAACATTGGGGAGGGGGAGAGAATTCTCCAAGCACAGTTCCCCTCGGATGACCTGTGCTCACTGTTGACAACCTCTACACTTTTCCGGAGTCGACGTTGTCGTTCAGATACCCTGTATTCAAGAGCTCCTCTTCTGGGTGGACCTGTCACGTCCGGGAAATGTGCTTGGAAATGTGCTGCTTGGAAATGTGGTCTCCACCACATGTTTAGAAAAGGCGGTCAAAGTGTGAATGGACTGCAGAGCTGCTTTTCGGGAACAGAGAACTGGAAGTGACTTCCTGGACACTCGCTTGCATTGGTGGAGATTCTGGCTTGTGCTTAAGAATCCTTCAGCAGCTTTCTTATTTGGGGGAAATTTAGTGGCTTTAAGCAGTGGCATTCCTACAGAGGGAGGGTGTGTGTGTGTGTGTGTGTGTGTGTTCACGCACGTGCGCTTTGCAGGAGCCTGAGCTCCTGTGTAACGCGGCCCCTTCCATTGCCTTCAGAGCCATTCACAGCTTGGAGAGCTAAGCTGAGAGAAGCTGGCAATGGCTCTGAAGGCGAGGGGCATTTTTCTGCCTCATAGGTTCGCCATCTGTTTTTTTGTCTCTGCTATCTTTTTTAGCTCTTATCTCTTATTTTATCTGGTGCTGCCTTATGCTGTTTGGGAACCTGGAGATGTTGCAAAATCCGTCCTGCTTCCTTGTATTGTCACTTTGAAATGTGCTGGTCTTTTTATTGTTCAGTAATGACTTGTTTTTCTGAAGTTAGTGGAGCTGCCCAGGATGAATGCTGCCAAAACAGCTGGTGTACTGTGTACCAGATTGGTAGCTGTGACCCTTGACTTGCCTGAACCACTGAGCGAAGGCCTATGTCGCTAATTCCTCTGGCCCCCATTCCTGCTGCCCCATTTTGAATTCAGAGAGTTGCAGTTCTCTTACTTATTTCGAGTGAAATGTTGGTCAGGGATACCACAGTATCCACTGATTTGGTTTATCCATGGATACTGGGATGCCTATTTAAAAAGATAGGGGAACATTAAACTAATCTCCTTTTTTTTTTACCTTGTGGCAGCAAATCCACTTATGCTCGCCTTTCTTTAAAAAAGCACCCTCAGTAACCGCGATGGTTTCAGGTATCCACGGAGGCAGGAGGGGATCTGGAACTGAACCCCAGCGAATAGCAGGGCATGCCTGTACTGTCATGATGTGACAAACTAGTACCTGGATTTTGTTCTGAATGTACACACCAGTCTTCATTTTATTTCTTATTCTCAGGGATGAGGGATAGAAACTTGATGCTTAAAACTGGGATGGTCAGAATTCTAGCAGGAGTATATATACCATACCCAGTCTGAAGGCAGATAGCTTAGCTTGGATTGTCACCATGTGAGGAGAAATTTGTGGCGAGCAACTTCTTGGGTCTAAAAAATTGTCCTTTAAAAAAAAAAAAGATTTCCAAACTTGCTGTTGTATAAGGGGCTGGAGCCTAAATTGCCTGCGAGGTATTGAAGTGCTATAAATGGAATTTCCCCCACTAAGTAAAAAATGCACAAAATGGGTTATCGGGGGTAGGAGAGACAAACACTGCTCTAGTTCAGCGATTTTCAACCACTGTGCCATGGCAGACCTCTGTGTGCCATGAATGATTTGCGCGTGGGCCACAGGAGTTTGGGGGAGGGTCATATATTAGTACAGCCGTTGGCAGGTGTGTGCTGGCTGGCAGACTGGCAGTGCAGTGTGCCTTGTCACTTGTCAAAAAACTGATGGTGTTCCATAACCATTTTAGCTCCTTCTCCGTGTGCCTTGGGATGAAAAGGTTGGAAATGGCTGCTCTGGTTTCACTGACTTCTTTGGGGCTACCCCACTAACGTTCGTTCTCTGGTATCTTAAGTGGGTTTTGAAAGATTTAGCGCAGCGTCTTTGCAAGTGGCCTGTAGGGGGCGTTCTGGGCCTACATTTCTGCTTGGACGCTTCCTTGCAAGCTTCACAAATAAAAAGAGATGTGGGTACTTGCAACTGAGGAGAAGGTGGTGCCTCAGGAAGTGGCGGGGATTTGGGTGACAGAGGGCGAAAGGCGATCCAAAGTGAAATGTGGCCAGACGAGAGGGCTGGGCCTCCCAGGGCTGAGGGGAGGGGAGGCAGTTTTGATCCTGGGAGGAAGGACTGCCCACTCGTGCTGCTGCCGGTGGGCGGTGACCGTGATCGAAAACAGACCTGCACGTGTTGTGTGGCCACTGCTTATACTCAGGGCAGAGCTCAGTGGGTGGAAATGGCTCCTAGGGGTGAACTCTGCGGAGCCTGGAGCAAAGCAGGGTCTTTGGTTCTGAGGGTTTGACTCGGGATTCAGGGTTGCTGGCCGCATTGCGGGTAGCCCCCTCCCCTTGATCCTGGTGGTGTTCCTTACCTCCCCCCCCCCCGTGATGCTTTGGGCGCTTGGACGAGGGACCTGACAGGTTGGCCTAGCCCAGATGCCCCTTGGATGAGCCGAGGGCCCTCAGCCAGTGCCCAGCCTGGCAAATCTCTGGCGAGGCCCTGGTAGAAAGGAACTAAGATCAGACTTGGGCCGGGGGGGGGGGGGTTGGGAGGCGTGTGGCACCCTTCCAGCGCAGGATCAACAGGTCAGTGCCCTATTGATGGGACTTTGACTCGCCCGTCACCCTCTTCCCACTTACGTTTGGCATTTATAAATGTTTTGTGAGGTCTTGTATTGCATGTGTTGGAGTTCTTCCTTAATTTTTCTGTTTCCTTTCTCATGGCGTAAAGACAACAAAATGTGTTGGTTCACGTTAACTTGAAAACTGACCTTTATCTAGTCACTGCAGTTTGTTAAAAGCATTACGATAACACAACTTACAGCTCTAAGCACTTACTTTGAAGGAGAGTCGCAGCCCGGGACTTTGGGCTTAAAGAACAAAGCGAGGCCGTCGTTCTTCCTCCTTCCGAACTGGCTTTGCAGGCCCCCCCCCCCTTCCTCAGCAGGGAGCAGCTGATGCTTCCCTCTAGAAACTCTCTCGGGAGCCAGAAGCACCTGCTTTCCTCCTGCTGCCACTTCTTCTTCTTCAGCCTCCCTTCTTCCTGCCATTCTCATGGGATGGTCTTGTGGTTTGGAGGTGTGCAGCCTCGGCATCCGGCTAGGTTCAGGCCGCCCTTGCAACCCTTCTTGGATTTTTTGGTGGCCAGTCAGGAGCAGTGCCACATGCTGGAGGCCCAAATGGCAAACCTAACTTTGCATTCTGTAATACTGCCATGCTGGTGCTCTTGGGGGCAACAAAACTCTCCCCCCCCCGATACTTTTTCTGGAAAGTCACTGTTGAGCAGTAACATCATGCAGGCTGTAGGCCTGACTGTGTAGCCTGGGTTCTCCCCTCCGGCCACCTGCCTGTGGAAGGAAGCATTACTGGTTCACCTGGGATGACCTGCCCGGGATGGGGGGGGGGAAAGATGCTTGCTTTCCCACCTTTTGTTGACAGTGTGGCCTCGTTTGCTGCTGAGCCAGTGTTTATAGGGCAATTGGTCCGTGCAGCAGGTTGTGCTGTTTGGTGTTTTCCTGTTAATGTATTTAATATACTTGGACCTCATCTTTTATTTATAAAATAACTTAAAGATAATAGATGAGCAACACTAAAAATTAAAACTGAAATACAGAATCACTCTAAAACATAATTTCTTTGCGGCTGTCCTATTAATGTGACATCTTAAGAAATTGAAATTGAATTCAGGACAATTGAAAACACCTAAAAGCCATAAAGCAGCAACCACAAAAATCGTCTCCACACACTCTGAAAAATGCTAATAATAAAACCATTTCAGCTGCATGAAATAGCTGAGATAAGTCAACGTGTGTTTGCCTTAGGCAACTTGAACCTTCAGAGAGCAGGCGCCAGGACTGCGGACCCAGGGAGGATGTTATCTGAGAGAAGGAGCCACCGCAGAGGAGGTCTCCCTCGTGGCCCACAGGCTCAGCAGGAGGTTCTTAGATGCCTGGGGAGGTTTGTCTCTGTGAATGTGGACCAAATTCTGTCCAACTCTCCAGTATGATGCAGCTGTTCCAACAGGGGGCGCACTGTGTGTCTTGTGGTGGTGGGGCTGTCACAGAGGCTTCTTCAAGGTAAGGGAATGTTTGTTCCTTACCTTGGGGCTGCGTTGTAGTTGCATCGGTGCCGGAAGTTTGGATAGGATTGAGCTCTAATTCTTTTGTCTCAGAGCGGTGTGTGTGATATTGCCAAAACAACTAGCACTATACAGTTGCATTGTGCCCCCAGTGCCCCATCATTGCTTGCAAATGCTGACAAGGCGAGGAATCACCTGCTTAGTGCTGCTGGCCTTTGAAACGGCAGCGTCTCTAAAATCCTCAGACATGTTAAAGAGGCCAGGAGCAGAGGTTGATGTGGCAGAAGTTGGAGCTCAGAATGAATGCTCTGATTGAGGTGTAAGTGTTGTACAAGTCTCCTGCCACTGAGCAATGTCATCCATGCACAACGTTGGGCTCTTACAGTCTGTGACACAATCAGAAAGCAGGAAATGACCTGCATACCGAGAAGTTAGCTCAAGAAATCGAGCCATGTGGCAGGCTGCGTATCTAGTCACAGTTGTGCGTTGGATAGTAAACAAAATCAATCACGTTGGAAACTCAGAATGACAAGATGGAGATCAAATTGGAAAGAATGAGTGGGGGGGGCTACTGGACTTGCCTCATTTGCTCAAGTTAAGCTGAGGGAGGGTGGTTATCCCTGAGCGCTCCTTGTTTACCGTTCTTTGGAGAAAGGCAATGAACTGAGAATGTTCAAGACAAGGTGGCATGAAACTGTGTGTGTGTGTGCGCGTGCGCATGCATAAATACAGTGGTTGATGTGTCAGGATGGCTCCCTGCAGTTCCCATGGCTCTGAACTTGTCCTCCTAGTTCTGTGTCCTGAATGTTTCTCCCTCCTAGGCAGGATGGCTGCTGTTTGCACTGCAGTATTGGGCATGCATGTGTTGGCGCCGCACTAGCATCTTTGCGGTGGTGCCACCATGGCCCTCAGTGGTGGAGAGTGAGGGCACCCTCCTGGCAGCGCCATTCTCGCACACTGCCTGTAAACAATGCAGTGCATCTGCGGAGCAGAGCTGGCAACGCAGACACTCTCTGGTTCACTGCGTGGTGAAGTAATGAAGTGGAAATGAACTGCCTGCCTCAGGAGGGGAGCAGGGAGGGGCTGATCCTCTCTGACAGTAGTTCTTGGCTTCCGAGATTGATGGGCTGTGCTGACGGTGGGCGCCAAACATGACCGTCTCACTTTGGAGAGCAATTAATCTGAGCATTCGGTAATCTGTCATCCTCTTGAGCCTCCTAATAAGTGGGGGAGCCTTCCCAGGAGCTGGAAAATGGTGGGGTGGTTTGGGAAGAAGTGCCGTTCACACCTTCCCCAGCCCAGTCTGGGCACTACCAAAAGCAGATGGGCAGCATTTCACGTCTTCTTCCTTTCTAGTACGTTTGTTACAAACAATGCTGACGGGTTTTGAATGGCACTTCCTGCACTGAAAAGACTAGAATAGAAATTTACACTCTTAGTAGTATGTAGCTACATCTGAGAGAGGGACGTGGTGGTGCAATGGGTTAAACCACTGCTGCTGGGCTTTCTGACCGGAAGGTTGGGAGTTCAAGACTGCGCGACAAAGTGAGCTCCTGTTGCTTGTCTCAGCTCCTGCCAACCTTGCAGTTCGAAAGCTCCTAAAAATGCAAGTAGATAAATAGGGACCACTTCGGTGGGAAGGGAACAGCGTTCCATGCGCTACGGCATAGAGTCATGCCGGCCACATGACCACGGAAGCTTGTCCTCTGACAAACGCCGGCTCTACAGGCTTAGAAACAGATATGAGCACCGCCCCCTACAGACGGTCACGACTAGACCATTCGGTCGTGGGGAAACATTTAGCTTTTTTACGTGAGTGTGTGTGTGTGTGTGTGTGAGAGAGAGTGTTCAGCCATGACTCCGACTCCAGGGGCAGTCAGCCTCCCACTGGTGCCTTAATGGGAAGTGAGTAACCCAGAGGCTCCAAGCGCACACACGGATCCCTTCCCTTGCGGATGTGGCGGTCAACCAGGCGCTGCAGGAGGGCACGACCTGAAGCTTTTAGCAGCGTTCGGCACAGCCAGAGAACCTCCGCTCACCACTCAAAGGGAAGCCACCGCGCACGGCAAGGAGCCAGCAGTTTCATTTTGGCATCTGGGTTTTCATAAGCGAAAGGGGCCCATCAGGGTCAGATGGGTTCCCTTTCCTAGGATTTCCTGCCACTGATTCTTGACCCGCCCTGCTTTAGAGGGAAGCCCCCCTTCCCTTCTGAGGTCGCCGCCTTCCCTCTCATTGCCCCAGTGCCAGGCCTGCCTCGCCAACCCCCTCCTCGTCTTGCACCTCCCTCCATCTTCCTTAGGAGCAGGCTCCCCATTCCAGCTCCTGGCCCCCTTGGGTGCCGGGTGGCCCTTGGCCGCTTCTTTCAGGCTCCCTCTCCTCAGCCCCCGTTCCCTCCTTGCCTCCAGGTGTCTTTCTCTCCTGCCTCTCTGCCCGCTCTCCTGATGGTTTGGCTTCTGTCTGCTCTCCTGGCCTCTCTCTGCCTTTCCTACCTCCTCTGGGCTGTCCCTGCCTCGGTTCAAGCCCCCCCCCCAGGCCCACCCCGCCTTACAGCTGCTGAGCTGCCAGCACCTCAATTTCTGGGCTTGCTGGCGAGGTCATCGCCATGTGCAGGTTTGTGGCGCCACAGCCCTGGTTGGATTCCCACCGTGGGGATTGGGCTGGACAGCTGCACGGCTGCTCAGAGGGGATTAGGCAAACACACAGAGGATGAGTCCATCAGTGGCATTTTGCTGTGATGGAACCTGCAGATTTTTTTGGGGTGGTGGTGGGAGGGGACGCAAACAACATTTGCCTTCATGCTCTCCTTGTGGCTTCTCAGGGGCATCTGGTTGGCCATTGCTGAAAACAGGATGCTGGGCAAAATGGGCCCTTAACGTGGCCTGGCAGGGCTTACTGCAGCATTAACGAGTGTCCTCCATCGGGCTCTTTCCCCTACAATGCTTGAATCACTGTGGCCAAGTCAGATGAGATGGAGTTCCTCCCTCCACCTTGTGTGCAACTTCCCCAGGTTTCTTCTTCAGTGCTAACCATAGCCGGCTGTGACAGTCCACTGGGCGAGCGATGTTCAGGGCGTGTGCTCCAAACCAGAACCGCCTTCAAATTGTGTCTTGGAGACAAGTTATTATTTATTTATTTATTTATTAGATTTATATCCCGCCTTTTTGCCCGAAGGCACCCAAGGCGGCATTACAACATAAAATATATAAATTTAACATTAAAAAACCATTTAAAAAACAATATTAAAACAATACAATAAAACAAAATAAAAACAAAGCAATAAAATTTAAAAACAAGAAGCCCTGTGGATCATACGGTATAAAATAACAAGCCAGCCAGCCAGCCTGTCAACAATTAAAAGCTTTTTGAAATAAAAAGGTCTTCAGCCCCCGCCAAAATGTTAACAACGAGGGAGCAGTTCTCAATTCTAAGGGGAAGGTGTTCCAAAGTTGGGGGGCCACCACCGAGAAGGCCCTCTTCCTGGCCGCCGCCCCTCTCACCTCTCCTGGTGGCGGCACAGTCAAAAGGGCCCCTCCAGATGATCTAAGAGTACGGGTTGGATTATATGAAAGGAGGCGGTCCCTCAAATACCCTGGACCCGAGCCGTAAAGGACCCCGTTTATGAACCCCAGTTTGCCATTTTGTCCATCAGAGCCACCTGTGGCTCACCTGTGGCTAAACAGTAACCGAAGGGGGGGCAGGCAGACGAGCAGCAGCTTGTTGCCCCCCTGAATCGAGCCACAGGCTGGAGTAGAGAACCGAGCATCCTTTCTGGAAGACGGGGCTCTCCCTGACGTCTTCCTTGCCCTGAGAGTCCATGGGGCGTGGCAAGCTTCTGCCTCCCGCTTCTCATCTGGGGCAGAGGAAGGAGAAACAGAATACTGAGTGTAATCCCTCGGGAAGCTGCTGTGCAGGCAGCCTGTGTGAAGAGGATTCCTAAAAAAAGTCTGTAATCCTCGAGTCTCTGAGCTTGAGCAGTGATGCCTCTGCCTGTGTCGTGCCCTGCCTGCGAACAAAGGGATGCACCGTGGAGGACTGTGTGACTTGCAAAGGCCTTGAACTGTGTTCACCCATTAGGAAGGGGCCTCTGCTTACCCTCCCCCCCCCTCGCTTCCTGCATGCAGGATTGATGCGATTTGGTGAGTGGCACAAGTGGCATGACACGCTAATGTTCCAGCACGTAACCCTTCCTGGCAGGAGCGGATGCCTGAGATTAGTGTCAGTTCTTCAGTTTGGGAGTTTACCGGACCTCATGCCAGCTGCTCTCCCGCATATGTGGTCCTGCAGATGGAGGGCACGATTGTGGTAGGCTGTGAAGTGTCGGACATGACTTAGCAACTGGACAACAACAACAACTAGCTAGAAACACTGCTGGGCTCTAGGCCTGGCGCACCTACTGCAGAGTCGGAGAAGCTGTCTCAGTCCTGCCTCCCTGAACAGCATGATCTTCTGGCCTGCTCCAAAGGAAATAGTCAGAGAGGGAGCAGTCTGTCGTTCTGTGAAGCCCCGTGTTGCACCAAGGAGGGTACCTGGGTCAGATTCCGGCTGCAATCCTATACTCACTTTCATGGGAGTAAGCTGCGTTGAACACAATGAGACTTACTTCCAAGTAGACATGCATAGGCTTGCGCTGTCGGTTTTTTGTCGTCCCCCCCTCCATGGATCAACAAGCCTCCTTACCTTGAGTAGATAATCGCACTGTGTTGTCTGGACTATGAAGGCCAGTACATGAAGGCGTAGCATGGCTGAAATCGAGAGTTGCAAACTGAGAAGGTCCCAGTTTGAACCTCTCCTCTGAGTAAGTGGCCTTAGGCAAGGCAGACTTTCTCTCCCTATCTGCAAGGTGCGCAGAAGAGTACTGATTGCTATCCTAAGGGTTAGTGACAGGATGTCTCCCAAGCAGTTTAAAGCTATGGAAGGATGATTAAGTATTAATGTGTTTCGCTTACTTAAGGTGGGCCTCTTCCATGGCAGCTCATATCCTGCAATTTGAGATAGCTGATCTCTCCATTTCTCTCCCACTTCCTTTAATGTGGCTTCCTTGTGCTACCAAGAGGACTTTTTAATTACTGTGGAGCAGGATTGCCACTTTCTGCTTTTAAAATAAGACCTTAATAAAGCTCTTCTGCACATGCTCAGAGTGAGTTTCTTTACATACCAGGGGGAAAAAATCAGGTGCAGTTTATCCTAATCTGTTTTATGGCGCAAGCCTAACCTGGAGTTAGGCCAGCACAGTTAAACCAGCAAAGTTTGGCCAGCACAAGGGACACCATAAAGTATGTTTGGGCCACTCTTGGAGTCAGAGAGGCCAGCACACAGACATGCGCCATCCTCCCTGACTCCAAGAGTGGTCCAAAACTGCTTTGTGGTGGCCCTTGTGCTGGCCAAACTTTGCTGGCCTAACTCTAGGTTAGGATTCTGCCCTTAATTGCTTTCGTACCTTGGCCTTCTTTCACTACCCAGGTCTTTGGACAGTGCGACCTTGATTTACCGGACCTCGATTCAACGAACTTGAAAGCAATGAGCAGTTTCTGAAGTTCCAGAGGTCCATTAAGCCCTCCCTTACAGACCACCCCCCCAGCAGTGCCAAAGGAGTGCTGTAAGGTAGTTAATGGTCCCAAAGGGCTGGGGGCAGGCCTAGTGCTAGAAGGCAAAAAGGGAGCAGCAGCTCCAGCAACGACCCTGGAAGGTGGGCACATTCAGCATGTGTAGACTTGGTAGTGGCGAAGGCGAGTTCCACTTCCTCTGTCTTCCGAGGGTGGCCTCAAGAATGGAAACATCTCCGTGTCTCGAGCGTCCTGGCCAGGTCTGGCATCAGCCAGGAAAACACTTCTGCTCCGTGGCAACGCGTGCTCTGTTTGGGCAGTGACTTCCCCCCACCCTTAAAGCCAGCCTGCAGACCTGTGTTTTGGAAGAGCCGGCGTGCATCCGAGGAGTGTGCCAGTCTACCCCCTTCCTCCACTGGCCTCAGGTCGCTCTCGCATAAAGCTGGGGCCAGTAGCTGGCCCAATGGTTAAAAAATGATAGGTGTCATGTGACCATTCGACTCCAGAGGGGGGGGGGAACCACCCTCTGGTTCTGTCTTCTCAGTTGCAACAATTTAGAATTTCGAGATCGTATAATGTAAGCCAGCGAAAAACCCACATGGAGATGCTCTCGTAGCAGCCGCATGGGAGACCGGAAGCAGGAGCAGGGCAAGGACGAGGCGCTTCCAGAGCCTGTGGCCCCTGGTGCCCCCGGGGGGATCCGGTGAATCTGTGGCGAGACAGTTCCTAGCCCTTGAGGGTGAAGTGGGAGGGTGGGCAACCTCTGATGAACGTGCAGGAAGCGTTGTGTTGTGATCTGTGCAGCTGGGTCATGAACTGGTGATTCTTCACTCAGGACGTGACCAGCTGCCTCTGCCGTCGTACACCTTTGAGGAGAAGGAGCTTTCTGTTCTCTCAACTGCTTTTTTTTATTATTATTTTTTAAAGACTCACAGGGAACATATTGCAATGATGCTAAAGCTTTTGTCAATGGAACGCCTTCCTATTGTTTAACACTGAGTGTGGTGCAAATTACCCAGCAGTACACATTAGAAATTGCTCCCTGGATTGTTATAAATTTCCATGTAGCTAAATATTGATATTCTGCTTGGGTTTTATTGATATGCGCTCTCATGGGCTGCCATATTGTTCTACTTTTTATGAATATAAAAAAATCAAAGATGCTTTATTATTTTAAATAGACCTCAGTTCAACTGTATTGTTTTACGTCCAAAATCAGATCTATGTTAATCCGCAGGAAAGGGCTTGGCTGAGTTTTTGCTGTCGTCCAGCATGTTGCTCAGCTGCGGATTAGTTTCGGGGCTGTGCCTTCTCATTGGGGTGCACGTGTGCAGACATGGCCTTGGGAAGTGGCCTGGCCTTGGTGGTGCAGCAAGGATCTGGATCCGTGCAAACCTGAGAATCCGGCCACCCTCCCCCGGGGGGGGGGAGTTTCAGCAGCTACAGTCATGGGGGTGGGGGTTGGACAGTGTGTGTGTGAAACTTTTCAGACTGCTGAGAGTCGGGGTGAGGAGTGGCTGCTTTTGGGGGGTGTTAGGTATGTGTGAACATTGTGTGTCCTAAGTGCTTGCAGGTGTGGGGAAATGGCAGCAACACGGTTGCAAGGGTCGTATTGCTTCTGGGGACATAATGGGTCTGGGGGCACTTACCACAGGCTGCCCCAGCATCCTGGAGAGTTGGGGAGCCCCATCGACTCCTCTGCAGGGCTCCCCATGCGTTAGAAATGAAAAACAAATACTGTACCCCACTTACTGGTTGTGATCGCGAAACCAGAACCGGGTTGCAGTTTTTGTTTCTAATGCCTGGGGAGCCCTGCAGAGGGGTCCGCAGGGTTCCTCAGCCCTCCAGGATGCTGGGGCAGCCTGTGATAAGTCCCCTCCCCTGACCCATTATGTCCCCATAATGTGATCCTTACGATTGTGTTGCTGCCATTTCCCCATCCCTTAAGGGGAAAGCAGCCGGGCTCTTTGGGCTTGGGCCTTGCGACGCCCCAGTTTGAACCCCCGTGGCACATGTGCGTCTGTGCTCCTGTCACACGCAGCATTTGCACCTCAAAGCATTTCAGATGCAACCCTATCGCCTTCCTCTAAAATCCCTGAACGTCCCGCAAGAAGTTCACTGAGCCCACTTGCAGTTTAGGGTGTCATTCGAGGAAAAGAACCAAGTCCCAAATGTAGGGATTACGAGGAGAGCACGGACATTCCTTGGAAAAGTGACTTGTCTTTCTCCGCCCTGTGCAGAAGGGTCTGTTTGCAGAAAGTAGAACACCACCTGCGGAAAACGTGGTAGCTCCTGCGTATGCTGACTTGGGACACCTGGCATGGGGGTGGGGGTGGAAGGAGGTTTGTGGTGGGGGGTTTTCTGCAGTTGTAGACGTGGGGGTTCAAATTGGCATTGGTCAACTGTTGACGCAATTTGTCCTGATGTGGTAGTAATTCCAGTTTTTAATTCTTTTACGTTGCGAATGGAAATGCATGGGAAAATAAAAAATGTTCCGAGGTGCCTGAAGTCTTGGGGGTTTCCATTTGCAGCTGCCAAGTGTGACAAATTTTGTCTTTTGGAGAGAAACTTCTGCTATTCCTGTCTGTGGGATAAGAGCTGAAAGTTAGGGAAGAACAAAGCCAGTTCTAACCAGGGCACTAACTTCATCCCCACTGGGGGCCCCTTTGATGGCGCCTCAGTGCCCCAGAGCTGTGCTTGTGTGAGGCTCCTTCCATTGTGGCGCTGCCTTTTGGGGGACTGCCGGTCTCGGGGGGCCAGGGCTCCGCTGCGCACTCCCCGGGCTCCTCAAAGTCTTCCTTCTCGTGTCCTCTGGCAGCGAAGTCTTGCCTGCTCCAGCTAGCGCTGTGGGGCAACTCGTCCCGCGTGAATGGGGGGGGCAGGGGCAGGAGGGTGAGCAGCTGAACGGGGCTCTTGATGAGTTGAAACGCCCGGATTCTCTCCCCCCAGCAACGCTCCCGTCAGTTCTCTCCACCTGCCACATTTTGTCTTTCTCCCCCGAGGGGAGAGATGCATTCTGGGAGCTCTTCCTGGGGACTTCTGGGAGTTGAGAGCAGGCAGATGAAGTGGGGAGAGGAGGAGGAGGAGGAAGAAGAGAGGCCCTCTCTCCCTCCTCCTCCTGACAGATTTGCAAGGGTTTTTATTGCTGAATTTGTGAAAAGAATTCAGAACTTGATTCTCCACACCCCCAATTTGTGTTGCCTGTGGTGGTTACTCTCTCTTAAGGCTTTTGGGGTGGCAGCGTGTACGTCCAGGAGCCCAGGGGCTTGGGATTTGTCTGTCTCTCGCTCCCCCCCCCCACATGACCTCTCTGATTAAAAAAAAAAAACCCCACACAGTTCAGACCGAAACCCAAATCTTGCAGCTTCCTGAGATGTAAATTAAATACACGTATACCAGTGGTTCTCAAACTTTTTAGCACAGAGGCCCACTTTTTCGATCTGGCTGGGGCCCATTGGAAGTGCCATCACTGTGACGCCAGAGCCTGCGGCTTTCCTGGGAATGCAGCGAGAAATTGGGTTATTTCTCAGCCATTTTCCAATAGCAAAAAAAATCAGGAAGAAAAAAGCCTAATTGCAAGACACAAGCAAAATATCCAAACAGCTTCCCTTTCCAGTATCCCATCTTCCCATCTTTTCAACTTGGCTGCCCTAGGTGCTTCACAAGCCACCTGAAATTGACTCACGACTCACTGGTGGGTCCCGACCCACAGTTCAGGAACCACTGATTCATACAGATCTGGTTGCAAAATTTGGGTTTTCTTGACCCTTTGCAGTGAACAGTTGAGACAAGATTGTCTTGTCTTCTCCCCAGCCTCTGGCACTTTGCTAAGCTAATTTCCACAAGTAGCCAATCCTTACAGCTGGCTTACGGCTTTTTAACTGAGCTTCTGGAACTCCTGGCATTGATGAGAGGTTGTGATCCCCTGTGGGGCTGAGGGGCATGTTCAGTGAAGGGAGGCTGTCCTGAAAGAGCTGGGCATTGGGGCTGGGCATTGGGGCGCACCCGTGGCCCGTGGAGACCAATTAAGGAGTGCAGCCGCTATATTTGGCTTGGAAATCTGTTCCACTTTGCCTCCTGTGCAGCCTCGGGCAGCTGCATTGTGAGGAGGACTGTGTGGTTGTCAGCAACCGTGGAGAAGGGGGCCAGGGGTGCTTTGGTATCCTTTCTCTGGTACAGCCCTCATCTGAGCCTCATCTGAACTCTTTGCCACAGGAGGTGGTGATGGCATCTGGTCTTGCTGCCTTTAAGAGGGGATTGGACGGATTTCTGGAGGAAAGGTCCATCATGGGGTATAGGCAATGATGGATTGTGCAACCTCTTACAAAGGTGGTGGGCTACTTCAGAGTACCGGGTGCAAGGGAGTGGCCACAGGATGCAAGCATCTTGTTGTCTCATGCCTCCCTGGGGCACCTGGTGGGCCGCTGTGAGATACAGGAAGCTGGACTAGATGGGCCTTTGGCCTGATCCAGCAGGGCTCTTCTTATGTTCTTATGAGTCACAAGGCAAGTGCGAGTCTGTCAGGACAATGTTACTGGTGCACTTGCTGAACGACCAGGCTCCTCCACCCCACGAACGGGTGCCTGTCCTTGAGGAGCTAGTCTAGGACATGTCTCCTGCTGGTCCTCTGAGCTTCAGCCTCACCCCTGTACGACGTGCTGCCTGTGGCCTGTTGCTGGGGCCTGCTCACATTGCGCCCCCCCCCCGCTTCCCTGGTGATACTGTGCATGCGTGTGCAAAAAAGGAAATTGGCCTCTGCGTACATGTCAGCAAACATATGTTGCTTACTATTTTGTGCCTGGTTTGTGTTATGCGTGCAGCCAGGGAGGGCAGATGAAGCCGGGAGCCCTGCACTTGACACTGGATCACAAGAGCAAGCCTAGGAAATGCTTCAACGCTGTTTCCCTGCTCTGGAAACAGCCCGAAGGCTCCTAATTTGCGCCTGAGGCCTTGCGGGCACCAGAGAAAGAGCTGGAGGACGACATCCAAGGATTTGCCTGGCTGGCCTAAATCAGCCGGGGGAACGCCCGTGTCCCTGCTCTGTGGGCCGCCCCCAGGAAAGCGCTCCGGAAACGGTCCTTCGACGCAGCCAGACCCAGCCGCCCACCTGCAAGGCCCTGCCTGCGACGGTGCCCTGGCCAGCCCACTTCTGTTTGCACTGCACAATTGCTGCCCCCCCCCCCGTCTACAGCTGGCGGAAGTCTTAATTCGGATCCCAGAGAGGGAGACTCTTCCTGTGTCTGGTGTTTGTGCCGGCCTCGGCACCAGCCAGTCCCCACACTGCCTGTCGGGAATTGCTGTTCCACCGAGGCCTGCCTCGTGTTGGCAGTGGGCCAAAGGCAGGAGGGGATATGCTGGTCAAGGAAGCACCAGAGCGACTGAAAACCCGACTTTATGTTGATGAGGCCAAAAAACGGGCAGGCAACGGTGGGTTTCTGGGTCTGGGGGGTTCTGGGGCTTCAGAAGCCTGAAGAATGAAGGAGGCCCATCGCTGCAGATTTATACTGTACTGCGTCTGCTGCTGGGTTAAGGCGAGAGGATGTGGCTTCTCTGGGCAGCAGAGTTGGGAGATGTGAAAGGCGGACCGGCGATGTCTGTGATGGGTTAGGGGAGCTCTTTTCCCTGCCTCAGGGCGAACCACAGGGTGACGAACCACAAGCCCACAAGAGCTCCTTGCACTACAGATCACAAAATCAATAACCCACCTTAACGAAATTAAAACTAAAACCAAACAATAAACCTGCAAAGTGCCACCTGCTGGGGTCTGATGAAGCCAGTGGTGCAAAGCCTCCTCTGCTCAGGCCAGAGATGCAGAAACGGAGTTAGAGTTTTTGGTAGCTGGCTGGTGGGTTAGTTTCCCAGCTCTTCTGTCGAGCCGTGTGTGTGTGTGTGTGTGTGTGTGTGTGTGTGGTTTAATAACAAGCCGCGGCGTGAACCTTTTCCCAGATACTACAGAAAATGCCCCTGTAATGCTGTCACTATAAAGATTACCTGACAGCCTAGAAGGGAAAATGAGACTTTATCAAATATTGCCGCGTCCTGTCAAGAATTGCTTGTCAGGCTGGGTGTCTGGGTAAGGGCCTCTCTTCTTTGCCGTCCTCGTCGCCTTCTCTCTCTCCCCCCCCCCCGCCCAGTCATTTTGGTAATCCTGAGGAGGAAGTACAAGGGAAGCCATTCTGCTCACCTGTCACTCACCGTTTAGAAAATGAGGTGTGTGTTGGCAACGGAATTGTGCAGCCCAAGTCCCCGTCTGTTTCTGTGGAGAAGTGAGAGATGCCGTTCCTGGCGAAAAATGGAAGCAGCCCGATGCGAGCGAGGCTTTGAAGACTTGAGAGTGGAACAGGAAGCGCTTCGGACGGGATTGTTGCTGTGCTAGACGGGGCCATGTTATCCGGCGGCTGCAGACGCTCCTCCTCTGTTCAGTGGTGGTCCCAACTCAGGCAGGCGATTGTGGCCACTTGACTTCTCCTCTTGCATTTTCTTGCTTTGGCCCTTCCGTTATTATCCTAAGCTGCTTCAGGAGCAGGGAAGTCAGTCAGTCAGTCAACAGGTACTTATATACCGCTTTTCAACACGAAGTTCACAAAGCGGTTTACAGGCAAATGGTAATAATAAAGTTAAATGGCTCCCTGTCCCAAAAGGGCTCACAATCTTAAAAAAAAAAAAAAAAAAAAAAGGCAGCCCGCCAGCAACAGCCACTAGAAGACGGTGCAGGGGTGAAGAGGGACAATTACTCTCCCCCTGCTAAATATAAGAGGAACACCACTGGAAAAAGTGCCTCTTGCCCAGTTAGCAGGGGTAAGTTAGCAGGGGAAGTGGGACACAAATGGCTGCAATGGAGGACCGGAAGGTGGGGTGTGGAAATGTTGGTCTGGGGGAGGGGGCATGCGTGTGCAAGCGCGTGGGAGGGGCTCCTCTCGGTCTCTGGCACCAACTTGCTCATAATGACTGAAGGTGGTAAAGGCAAGGAAGCGATCATGCCAGACAGGAAGCAGGCACAAGCAGAGAGGTTTTGCAAGTGGAGATGGAGGCTGTGCTGGGCAGCGAGTTAAAGAAGAGAGGGAAAGCAACAGGACCTGACCTGTGTGATTATTATTGGCTGTCTCCAGGTGGGGACCTGAGAGAATTCTGGTGAGTAAAGGGTTATTGAGGAGAGAGTGATGGAGATGCTCCGTGCCCGCTCCTTCTTCCCGTTTGTGCGTGTGACACACACACACACACACACACACACACACACACACACACACACACCTACCTTCGCCCACAAGCCCACTCAGGCTGGAAATGTCCCCAAGACAGGTTGAGATGAGGAATTAGACAAGGATGGAATTTAAAACCGTAAGAGCAGCCCAAGGCCCATCCAGCCCAGCTTCCTGTGTCATTCAGTGGCCTGCCAGATGCTTTTGGGAGTGCAGAAGGCAGCAGGATACCTGCATCCTCTTGCCAATCCCCTGCCAATCCCCAATCCCCCTCTGGCATTCAGAGGGGGTACTTCTAAGATGCAGAGGTTGCATCTTGTCATCATGGGCTTGTAGCCGCTGACAATTTTCTTCCGTAAATCTTTCCAATTACGTGTGGGATGAAGAAATATTTTGTTTTGTCTGTTCTAACTCTCCGATGGACATCCCCTTGTTCATGCATGCTACGTGAACTCCTGCTTCCTGTTAGTAGCCCTCTAGTGTGCAGGCTGGTTGCCTGCACGTTCAGCTTTTCAAATAAGGAAGACCATTAAACAAGAAAGTCTTGTTGCATGTGCTTCTATATAAAACAATGGAACAGTAATGGGCGCAGGGGGTCCCTTGGATCAGCGGATGACTGAATTGACAGATTCTGGATCTGTGGATACAGGAGCCTGTTTGTATATGTGAAATCACGATTTCTTTCCTCAGTGTGCATCACTTTATGCATACTTACATTGAAATGCCTCTGTCATTTTATTGCTCAGTTTACAGAGATCTTTCTGGAGTTCTTCACAAACCCTTCTTGATTTCACCACCCAGAAAAGTTCAGTGTCACCCACAAACACGGGCATCTTGCTATTTATCATCCTCATCCTGTAAACCACTTTGAGAACTTGTGTTGAAAAGTGGTATATAAATACTGTTGGTTGGTTGGTTGCTGCTTTTTAGCATTGTAACCCTCCTAAAAACAACGTTCCTCTTTACCAGCCATTCAATCCTCTGTGGCTATAGTGGTGATTGGGCAGCAGTACCCTCCCAAGTAGCAGGTTGTCTGATGCACATAATTTCATCTGTTCTGTCAGTTTCACAATGCACTTAAAATTGGGTTGTGATCCACTGTGGGACCCAATCCCACAGTTTGGGAACCACTGTGCTAAAGTTTATCTAGAGTTTCAGAACGTCTGTTCTTAGATGGAAATTGGTATTCCAGGTAGTTTGAAGCAGGTACTGTAGGATGTCTCTAAATTGGATTAACGGTCAGACTATAGACTTTGGAGGAGTGGGGCTTTAGTTGATAGGCACTCCCCATGGCAGTGTTATATGACCTCTTTCCACCTCAGTTGGAGACCTCTAAGGGAGTGGGCAGCCTTGGTGACTGATTGACTTAATGGAGCAGGGCTTTGGATAACTCTCCTGATCTGGCCACCCTGTGCCAGCGGCTGGCAGTGGTTCAGGATGTTCTTCCTCAGTGTCCCTTCTGTGGCTGTTAAGAGGCTGTGTCACGGAAGCTTCGGTTGTCTTGTTAATGCTTCCAGCATTCACAGAATACAACTCTTCAGTGTTCATTTGGTGGTGGCCTGACCATAATTGGCAGCATAGAGCAATGATAAGGCTTAGTCAATATGTAAGAGCATCACGATACTTTAAACAATACGCTTTCTAATAATTTCCGACACTTTTCAGTGCCACAGCGCACAGAGCTGATCCTTTTCCGCTCAGTTAGCCATTGTTGCCTGGCACTGTTGCGTTTGGTTGCTGGATCCGCGAGTGACTGGTGAGCACCTGGCCCCCTCAGAAACGCAGGACGCAGCCTCTGGATGGCTCCAGCTTTGTGGGATCACCTCTTGTGCTGGGCACTAAACAACTTGGGGTCTGCATATGACTATCGCTGGCAGTCTCCATCACACCTTTTCCACTTCCCTTTCAGATTAGTCTTTGCAGCACACTGGGGAGGAGGGGGACACCCCCACCCTCCATAATCTATAGCAACTGTCACCCAGCAAACTACTCCCATTTCATACAGATAGGTTAGGTGTCAGCCTGCGATCGATGGCTCTCGAACAATAATTATAAAAACTAGCAGGTTGTGTTGCTTGAGTGAGTTTAAGAAGAGTAGGGTCTCAATCTTCTCTCTAATAGGGCGTTGACAGTCCGCAGACGCAGAGGGCTCTGTCTTCGTCTGACAGCGCTGTCATTAAACACCAGGTAGCGTGGAACAAGGGAGAACAAGGACTCCGCGTGCAAGGGAACATGCGGTGTTGACAGGAGTTATTTGTCATCGCGGAGCTGCCCAAACTCTTCAGACTGCAGTTCGGGCGGATGCTTAAAGTGACTTATTGCCCCTGTCTGTGGCTGCGGTTGTGATTTGATAATCGGTAAATGTTTGTCAAAGATGAATTCCCTCCCTGATTCAGTGTAGTGCTGGAGAAGCAAATGAAAAGTGGTTGTGCGTGAAAAACACATTGGATGGATTTAAGGAGCCAATACAGTGGCACCCCAAACCAGATTTCTCCTGGGCAGGCTGATCCGCTCAGAACTTCACACTTGAAGGGAAACAGCCAGAGCTGGAACAGCAGGCGGCTACTGTGATGCTTTCGGGAAAGAGCGCATCCTGCCTGCCGTGTCTTCTGTGATTCTGCTTGTGCAAGACTTTGTGTGGGATGATCTGGAAGATCATTCTGGGAGCTTTAGTTTATCTTGTCTCTCCTGTTCCTTTGTCATTATTTGCATTGTCAGCATTTAGGTTGCTAAACATTTTAATTGTCTCTGTACATATTACATCCAAAATGTAAACCAAGGAGTTCCAAGGCTCAAAAACTACAACTTATATTGACGTAAAGATCTTGGAAACCAAAATAAAATATAGTTTGTGATCAGGGAGAGAAAACTGCTTTGGAAGACCTTTGTAGGTTATGGACTTTTTGAAATAAATCTGCTATGGTTGGTGCAAGAAAAACAGCGATTAGATGTTATATGACGGGGTGGCCAGACTTGCTTAACGTAAGAGCCACACATGAAAAATTTCAGATGTTTGAGAGCGGCAATGTTTAAGGAGCATTTACATTCTTAAATATTTACTCACCACAAACATTAAACTTGCATTATAATCCAGCAGGCTCTCAGTTTATACTCAGGAAATAATTGTAAAGCTTTGTTGTGTGGGAAATCACCCCCAAAACAAGTAAAGAGGGATTCCCCCCCCGGCCAAGTCTCCGGTCTCTTTAAGAAAGAGCCACGTTAACCCGGTGCTGGAGGATTCGTTCCCTGGCGGGCATCTTCCGTCTCCTGTTAAAGTTAAAGCAAAACACTCTCCCAAACCCACAGCCTTCCCAGACCAAGCGATTCCCTTCATCAGTAAGCTTACTCCAAACAAAAGAAAAGTATGCCAGCTGGACTTTGATGTTGCCAAAGACAACTAATTTTACTGCAATAAAGTGACACAGGATGCAAGCGGCATTCCATGCAGAAAATAATGACATGGACCTGTGTACTGATGCACAGTTGCAACAGGCATTTATACAGTTTAGCATGTAAATGGGGACACAACCAGTAGTGTCATCTGGCAACGAGCTGCCGGAACGCTAGGTGGGACTTACCGCTTGATTGACAGGCTGTCCGTGACGCATCGCCGCCTGCTGCGCGGGCTCCCTCCAGTTGACGCGCCCCTCCACTGCTTGCCTAGGCACCCGGCACGCCCCCCAGGCAAGTGGGCACCCCCTCCGAAGCCAGGGGTGCCCGTGCGGCGGGTGGGCAGGTGGCGACACATCACGGACGGGCAGCCAATCAGGAGGTAATTCCCGCCTAGCGTTCCGGCAGCTCGTTGCCGGATAACACCGCTGGATACAACCAACCAACCAATAACATACACTTGATAATTGCAGGCTGGATTGTTGGTGAACCTGGGCTTTTGGAGATATCTAGTTGGTTCTTTGGGGCATTATGACATTTGGTTGGTTATTGACTGATTTCCCCCCCCCCTTTTCAAGTGGTCCCCATCCATGGGGAGAGGTTGAGCCAGGGGTGACCAGCGGGATGTGGGCATGGTGCCACAGTAATAGGGGCTTAATTAAGGAGACAAAACAGCCGAGACAGGGTGATATCAACATGCGGAAAGGTACTCGGGGGACAAAGCATACAATGCAATGAGCAAGATGCACCAAGTTCAGACAATGCAGAGGTGAACCGTAAAGCAATCAATGCAAATATGAAAGACAAGAGGGCACCGGAACACAAAGTGACAAAGGCGTATAGAGTTCAACAGGGCAGGGAGGATGGGAGATGCAGATGGGAAGAATTACAAAGGATGACTCTATCCCATTCCATGGGAGCCCTGGGCGCTGGTGCCAGTTTTCTGACAGGATCTCCAAATCGCTTCTGGGGTGAAGACATGTTGTAATTTGGTCTTTCTTTACAGCCTTCCATCCACAAAAGTAAGTGTTTCCCCTTTTAGAGGCTCTAAGTCTCTCGCCGCCACGTGTGCCGGCTGATTTTGTGACCCATGGGCTTAGCTGTTCTCTGTTAAGCACATGTAGTGGCTGCTTTTTCTTGGCGTTCCAGTCCTGCCAGGCACAAAATTCATGATGTTTCCCAAGATAGAGGAAGGGTGGGAGAGAGCGAGCAATCTGGGGCTGGTAGTGCTCCACATCAGCTTGAAAAAATTCTTATTTACCTTTTGAATTAATTGTGATGTAAAAAGGAACTCGGTCAACATAGTTCTGTAAGCCACAATTTTATATCAAAGAGATGCACGTGGCTCAGAAGCTGAGGATATTGTATACAATAACAGCTGTTTTTTCTTGCACCAACCATCTGTAGGTAAGTTTCTATAAGTCCATAACCTGTCAAGGTCTGCCAGGCAGCTCTGTCTCTGCTCGCAGATGTACAATGGTAAAACTGGACTCATTAGCAGCAAATGCCACTTCTTAAAATGTTCTGTGTCCAAATGTGGATTGTAAGCGTCTTGGGGTTGGAATCTGCCTCTTTTGCTCACATTAATGTGTAAAGAGCCATGCTTACTTATGGGTATAGGAATGTGTGTGTGTGGACACATGTACTGTGTCTAGCAGTGATGGTTATGGAGAAATAAAATATTAAAATGTGCTATGTCTAGGGCAAACTTCCTTAGTTCAGGTGTTAAATGTGCTGTTCCCTTCCTGTTCCTCCCTTGGGTCTCATGTTATGCTTGCTTACTCCAATAACTTTCTTCCCTGTTGCTGCAGTGCTTGTCCTATGATATTCACATTTTTCAGATATCTCAACTATCAAGTTCCATATACGCATAGGAGAAAACAGTTTCTGCAAAACAGAAGTACAAGAAAGAATCGTAGCAATTTGTGCATTTTTTTCAAGATTTCTTAGCATAGGACTTTGAATTTCTTTGGCATTGAACGAGAGTCTGCCTTGGATAGAAAAAGTGCTTTCGGGATAACTTTGTTCTCCTCCCTGTCAATACTACAGGTGCAGATTTCTCTAGAGGAATTTACCCAACGTGGGCATTTTTTTTAAAGCTCATTTTCACTTGCTAGCCCTGGATCCCAGATCTTTATATTGGCTGTGTCCAAGTGCTTTTTATTTAATACGGGTCTTGGAGGTGGGGCAGCAGCTTTTTCAGTGCCATCTCATTTCACCATTTCACTGAATTCTGAGGTAGGGTCAGACTGCTGGAGTTCCTTGAATTAATGGCATGTTGGGGCTTTCCAAAAACTCATTTACTGCTAGTGTGTTGGCGCTACTCAGGTTTTCTTCTTTTGTTAACCCTTCTCCAGCTCCTTGCTCCCAGAAAGTTCAGGGCTTTCCTGATAAACCGCAAGGACCACTAACCAGTTCCTCACAATACACCCATCCTTAATCGTCAGACCAAACAAGGGCTCCTCTTATACCCTTTGTTTAGGTTGGCCATGGTGAATCCTGGTTGAAACTCCACCCAGCTGGGCTGATCGCTCACCCCTTGCTACAGTGGGAGTGTCAGAGCCCGAAGTATCATCAGAGTATGGCTGAGGAGATGCCCTGGGGCAGGGGCATAGCTGCAGTGGTGCAGGAGGGTGCAGTTGCCCTGGGCAACCAGCTTTAGCTTGACACTAGTGGCCAAAATGGTGAAAACCTTGGTAATCATTAACACTGCTACCATGTTATATATCATTGGAAAGGTAATTTAGTGCAGAATGCAATGAAACAAACCAGAGTGTAATATCTTTACTCCATCAAAAGTTATGGCCAAAAACCCAGAAAACAAAAATATTCGCTGTCATGTAAAAATTGTGGGTTATTAAAATCATGATTTGTAGGAATAATACCGTCATATTATAGATCATTTGATGTGGAATTTAATGCAGAATGCAATGAAACAAACCCAAGTATATTATAATATATAAAATATTATATCATTCATTATATCAAACATTATGGCCAAAAAAACCCAAGAAAACAAAAATACAACTGTGACATCAGTTCTTGTTGCGACGTCACTTTAGGGGCATTATTTTGCCCACTGCACCAGGCTCCGCTTTCATTAGCTACACCCCTGCCTTGGGGTGCTCCTAGCAGCCTGCTGCATTTTCTGGTCAAGGGAACCCAAAGGTGGTGGAGAATTGATTAGAGAAATTCAGTACAAAGCAAGTGCAGTGGCCAAGAGAGGTACCAAAATATCCTGGGGAAAAGGACAAAAGGAAGCTGAAGGAAGTTGCCCTCTCGAGTCAGCACCTTGATCCATTTAGCTCGCTCCAGCCAGCTGACTTGTAGCAGCTCTTCAAGGTTTCCGGCAGGAATCTCTCTCTGCCCCGTCTGGAGATGCTGCCGGGAGTTCAACCTGGGAGTGTCTGCAGGCAAATACGTTTATCTCTATACGTTTATCTCCTGCTCTCTGCTGTTCCTCAGGCTGCTGCTGTCCTGATGGGGCAGTGGGCCGAGGGGAAACAGCCCCCTGCCCTTGAAGCCTGTTTCAGGTAGCACTGGGTACCACCATCGCTAGCGGTAGGACTTCCCTCATGCAACTTGGAACTTGTCTGCTCTCTCTCCAGTAATGTTCCAAGCAGAAGGCATGCACGATGCGCCTCTTGTTGGACTTTACGTTGTGAAGTTGCATTTGGGGTGGGGAAGAATCTGAGGACTTCTCCAGACTCCTGCCTTGTGATGTGGGGGGTACCCTCTGCTGAACGGTTTTGCCTGGCCAGATACGCTGTAGATTTTTTTGGGGCACTTGTGCTGATGTTTGGGAATTTTTAGTGGGGCTTTCAAAACTCTTGTTTTTTTAAAGTGGGAAGCAGCTTGGCCTTTGAGGCTGGTGGGGGCTGAGACGACAGACTTCTCTGAGAAGGGTCATGCTTCTCATGATGAAATAGAAAATGCTTCCTCCTTCCGCCCCTCTGCGCACAGAACTGCAGGTCCATGTTGAGCCCCAGTGCCCAATCCTTTGCATGAGATCCATGGGACCATTTGATTATAGCCTAGGAATTTTTTCTCTCCCCCCCCTTCATGTCTGAAGTGCTGAAAACGATGAAGAGCAGGAAAAGTGGAGTGATTTATTAGACTCATAAAAATTCATACTTTGTTATTCCAGTCATTTTACATCTTATGCTTGTTAGAATCAAAACCCCTGGCGGCTCCCGCCAAGCGGGTGGGGGTGGGGGGGGTGCATTTATCACGTTTCATTCCTGCTTGGGCTGCCACAGCCGTTCTCATTTAGAGAAATGGACTCCGCTCCTAGAAATGCATTAATAATCATCCGCTGAAGACGGCGAGGGAGGAAGAAAACCCCTTCGTTATCATAAGGGTTGTGTTTGAGCAGGGCCCAATACGCCAGAGACCCATTTGCTCTCTTTAACGGGGGCTTGAGCAAGGAAATGTGTCCTCCATGTACAAGCCGTAGCCACCTCTCCAGCAATCCCAGAGGGGGATGAACACGAGGCCCAGTGTGCCCCATCCATCTGCAACCCACCGACTTGCCTAGTGCTTGCTGTCACTATAGATCAGAGGCTCTCAGGGTCTGTAATCATGAGGCTCTGTAAACCTGGAAAGTGTTGGCGGGAGGGGGCCTTTTGCCTCATTGGCGGCGTGGGTGCTTTTAGTCCAGAGAGGACCTGGGTTTAAACCCTACCTCCTTTATGAAGTGAAACTTAAGAGTGGCCCTATACTAGGAAAACCACCGTGGATGTCATTTGAAGCTGGGCTTAAACATGGGGTCATGTGACGTCACTTAATCCTGGGAATACACCCTCCCCTCTCCCCCAGTGAGCAAGGGAGAAATAATTCTACTTCTGCCATTATTTGCAACAAGTTAGGACTGGCTGTGGCATAAATACCAGGTTTGTTTTAACTACAGTTTTAAAAAGAAACCACAGGCTGAAAGTGAGTGTCAGTCATAGGTTCAGACAGTTGAATTGAATCAGATCAATAAATAATGAACACTCTGGTTAGAGGAAGCCAGGATCAGGGGGCTTTCGTGGCCAATCCTGGCTCACTGACCATGACTGGAGGTAGAATTGTTCCTTCCCTCCGGCATGGAGGGGGCAGAGAAGCATTTGTTTATGGGTCTGATGTTTAATCCTGGCCGCGCATGATGTCTGAACCGGCCCAGATTGTCTGTAATATGGGATAATAAAAACTTGTTTTGCAGTGATAAGGGGAGGCACTATACTAGAGTTGAGCGAGATCTTGCACGGGGGCAGCACTTGTCTGCATCAGATGTGGAGACCTGGGAGGTGTGTGGGAAGTGCTTAAAAAGTCCAGGCGCACGCTGGGTTGCCCGTGGAGGCAGGAGCCCAGCCTGCGCGGTGTAATGTGCTGACGATGGGAGCATAATGGGCCACCAATCATCGGTAAAGATCTCTGGGCATTAAATCAGCCTTAGCCTTCTGAGGCCTCAGAGTCAGGCATCGTGAATCTTTAGTAGCAGGGGCAAGATTTACATGCCTAATTTAATACTGTAAAAAATTTTCCCAGCAGGGAAAGAGTTCTCGCGTGTCCTGAGGATGATTTATGGGTGTGTTTTAGGTGAGTGGCTGAGGGCCATCTCCGGGGGCGTCGGGGAGGCCCTGATTAGCGCAGCAGGCTCAGCCTCTGTGAAAATGCCGGTGGGGGTGGGGGGGTTCCGGGCATTAGTGCTGCACAGAGCGCCTGGCTGAAAAGTCTGGGGACAGAAGAACCTCTCCGTGCCCCAACCCTCCGAAAGCAGGTTGGCGGCTGTCACGGCATGTTAGCGTGCCAGTGGCAGCTGTGCGCTTCAGAGGCCAGAGCTCTGTGCCTGGTGTGACAACCTGCTGCTGCTTCGTGGCCTTCCGCAATCGCAGCCCCTGGTTAGCCGAGCTTTGCCTCCCCTTGCCACGGCACAGAAGAAGACAGCAGGCCTGTGCAGAGTTATTCCTGCCAACGCTTTAGTGCTTAGAAGACCTACTTTGTGTCTGGGGTGGGGAAGGTGCTGGGGTCACAATGTCTGGGACTGGGAGGAAAAAGAGAGCACATGGAACCGGTTTAGCAGTTGCCTGCTTCTCTCCATGGCCTGCCTGGTGAGGTTGCCGATTACTGGTTCAAGCCCAGTCATCCCTCTGCCCGCATCTCCATCTTCTTCACAGCCCCGTGTAGCGAGAGGCAGCTGTGGTGGGCCCATGTAGCTGGCTGGAAAGTTGCCATTGTGCCCCCTTGACCGGCAGCCTTTGCTACCTGCACTGCCACTGGTTGACCAAGAAGGTCACCCAGGAAGGCCATGAAAGCAGCTGGATGCCGTTTCTGGTAGAAGAACTTAGCAGCGGCCAGCAGTATGAGGTGTTGCTGCTCAGTGGCTCACTCAGGGGTCAGTTCCTACGAGAAGGCATGAAGCTGCCCAGATAGTAGCCTAGAACCTGTCTGATTAGCTCTCCAGAATTTCAGCCAGAAGTCTTTCCCCATCATCTGCTGCCTAGGAGGTAGTATTTTGCCTGAAAATGCAAGGAATTAGGACCTTCTGGACCTTCTATACGCAAAGCATGTGTCCAGCCACTGAGCTACGAGCCCTGTATGCTCCGGGCGAACGGCCAAGTGCACCTCTGTGCTGCAGAGTGCATGCAGGTGTTTTTCTATACTTTTTGCATGTGGCCCATTTTGGTCCCTTTTTAGTGTGTGAATAAGAAGACAGCCCATTTTGTTTTTAGAACTAGTTACAGGACTTTTTAGCGCAATGGCAGAATTAACGTTGAAGTTTATGATTAGCAGAAGTTTGCGTTTTCAGAGTCTGTAGTTCTTGGTTTGGATGCTGTTTTTTTAAATTAACATGGTTGTATTTTACCTGTTTTTGATCCATTGAATACTAATGGTGAAAAATAAATAATTCAAAGTGTGTTGGTGTGAGTGCCAAAGCTCTCCGTCTTTGCAGCGTCCACATGAACATGTGTCCTGTTGCACATCATTAACTTGCCATAATGCCAGAGCTGTGTGTTGTGTTAGAGTTCTAGTAGCAGACAAATTTGAAATGACAGATTCCATAGACAGATGCCTAGATTGTGCTATACATGTAGACAGGGCCCAGACAGATGGGTGAAGGAAAGTGCAGGGGAGGTTGAATAGATTAAACAGATGGGCGGATTGATCAGAAAGACGGATAGGTGGGTCTGAGAGACTGACGGATGAATCTGGGAGCTTTTCCTGCCTTGTGGTTAACCCCCACCCCATCCCATCCCACAAATTATTATGGCCAGGGAGGTAGGGGTGTGTGTGTGTGTGTGTGTGTGATTGGAGAGCTTATGGAATCCCTTGTATAGAATTTGACATTTGTTGCTGTTTTTAAACAGCAGATTTCTTCTTTTTCCTTTATGGAGGGGGAGAACTTGAATGTCCCAAGCAGGCTAGCAGGACTTCTGCTGACCAAGGTGAATGCCTCGTCCCTGTCTTTTCACTGTCCTTCGACCTGCGTCTCCGAATTTTTGCTACAAGTGTGGGATGAATTCCTTGCTTCTTTCTCAATGTCTTTTTCCTGGACCCCAAATGCTGCGCGTTTGTTCACCTGAGCCTCTTTGGCGACGCATCCTTGCCTCCCTCTCCTCCTCGGATCTGCCAGCCCCAGACTTTCCGCCTTGAAATATTGCCACAGAGCGTGGCAGAGGAGGGGTCGCCGCAGCGTCATGCCGCACTGCCCAGAGCGTGTCCCTGTCTAACGATCTGGCGCTCCCTTTAATAGTCCAAATGTCATAATGTTCTTCTGCATTCTGCTCCTGAGCGCTATTCCATTAGCCTGGATTACAGCTGCAATTCCTTATATTGATGACTGGAAATACTTTAGCTGTGTTGTATAGCTTCGTTTTGCATTATGGATCTTGCTGGCTGGAGGGCTGATGGCTGATTTTGTTAGGCTTAACTGCAAGCGATGTCTACAACTGAGCCCTGATAACGCAGTGTTGCCTCCACCACGCGTTCCTCCTTCCCTGGGACTAATCATATCAACCCTTATTTTGCTTAATGAAGCTGGCTAGCATGCTCTGGGAGGGAGCTGAGGTGTAGCCTACTGATAAAGCCCTCTTTTTCTGGGGGAGGGGCACGATCCAGCTCCTGCTGGTTCTGGTCCTTCCCTCCTCCCACTCCAGGCTACTGAAGAACCCCCTTGGCTTGAGGGAGGGGAGCGAGAACACCACAACTCTCTAGTGTAATGGTTCCCAAACTTTGGGTCAGGACCCACCAGTGGATCGCGAGCCAGTTTCAGGTGGGTTGCAAAGCACCTGGGGCAGCCCTATTGAAAATATGGGAAGATGAGATGCTGGAAAGGGGGAGGGCTATGTGGTTGTTTTACTTGTGCCAAGGTTGTAAATAGGCTTTTTTTTTCATTCGGATTCACTTTGCTATTGGAAAATAACCCAACTTATTGCTGCATTCTCAGGAAAGTAGCAAGCTCTGATGTCACAACGATGGCACTTCCAGCTATGACATCACTTCTGGTAGGTCCTGGACAGATTATCATTCTAAAAAGTGGGTCCCGGTGCCAACAATTTTGTGAACCACCTCTCTGGTCCTCTGATGAAAGAGAGCAGCATGAAAAGAGGCCACCAGGACTTGCTTAGTAGTGGCAGCCAGACCCTGGGATTCCCGCCATTGACTCTGTTGCTTCCGCCTTTCTAAAAAGATTAGTTAACACCTCTCATCTGGACTTCTGTTTACGTTGTGGCTGTGCGGCAGTTTTGTGTTTTGTATGCCTTTACTTGCTGCTCTGTTTTTCCTTAGAATAATATATGGTCATTGGTTGTAAATTTGTCTGTGCTTATTGTGTAAAAGCCACCTTGGTTATCCCGTTATTTAACGAGATGGACATGGTTAGCAAAATGCATTTAAGTGGCTAGTTGGCCACTTAAGTGGCTTTGAGAATTGAAGGCCACTACTATAGTCAACCTTTTTGAAACCCCATGGCTCATATGTTTCTTATAGCATACTGTCTCAAGTGCTTTTTTAGTAGTGTGCGCAATTTAAATATTTTGTCATTTTAAATATGTAAACTGATTTGCACTTGGGAAAAGCAGTATACAAAAATCCTTAAATGTTGAGATTTTGGATGCATTCTGAACATTATGTGTGAGATAATTTTATGTAAGTACTACAAGATAGAAATTAGCCTTTATTTGCATTGCTTTGGGATATGGTGTGTGTGTGTGTGTGTGTGTGTGTGTGTGTGTGTGTGTGATGTACTTAAAATAGTAAATAAGTTAGTTATACCCTATAGCCTCAGTTAATTAGAGGCAAAAAGACTAAATTCAAATATTTTCATATGTAACAGTGTAGCAGTATTTTATTTTCTTATTCTTTCCCCTCCAGCCCAGTCCCCAGAAGTGGGACTGGCTAATGTGAGAAAGGTGCACTTTGCCAGACATTACAAATGTGTTTTCCTTTTTATCCAGTTGGACTTAGCTTTGTGGTCATGAACGTTCTAGAATTAAAAAAGACCTTTTCAGTTTGAGAAGAGACAAGGTGCGGACAATTTCACTCATGTACCAAAACACACGGAAATATTTAAGGTGAGGTGTGTCAGCAGCAAGTATGCCCCCCCCCCAAAAAAAACAGCTGTGGGTTTCTTTGCTTGCTCTCTATAAATGTTGTGTCATATTAGACAGCAGGAGTCTGATTTTTGAAATTGATGTAAAATACAGGCAAAGAGGTTTTGTTTTAGCTTTTAACACCAAGCTCAAACACAAAACGTTTGAGTACCAAGTACCAAGAGATAGGTAGGGGAGTTCTTTCTTTCGCTAATAAAGCAGGTAAGTGAGATCGCAGGTAAGTTAGGGGACAAGTGATCTGTATTGCATGAAGGAAGGATCTTCTGTGAACAGTGAGCAAAGTGGGGTAGAGTCGGTGTTTGAGAAACTAAACAAGAAAGGGGCAGGAAGGAAGGAAGGAGAGATGGTAAGTAAGGGGAAAGCAGGGCTTGAGCTCAAAAGGGGAGGGCACATGACCTCCTCCTAGCTCTTGTGGGCCCTTGCAGTTCTGTGCCTGCAAACTTTAATCACTGCCACTGCTTTAGGTGTATTCTTGGGTGTAATCGGTGAATTATTACTTTCATAAAACAGTGTACACTACCCTCAAGGTCTGTTTTAGCCTGCTAGCCTTACACGAACAGCACAATCCTGGGTATCAAATTGATTGGGTGCATGAAACAAAACCAGTTCCATGACCACAATAAATATCTCTGTTGCATTCTGTAACTTAATGGAGATATTTATTAAGGGAAGCACATAATAGCGGGAAACATTTCAGAAGCTAAAATTAAATTCTCCTTGCTTTGCCCAAACAGCACAAACACTGGTCCTAGGTGGTTCATAGACCAGGAGTCAAAGCTTCAAAGAAAAGTTTTGCATGTTGTTCTTTATGGCCTGAGGCCTTGGAGGCCGTACACTTCTGGAATGGGCCTGCAGAACTTGTGGGCTGTCAAGCCAAACACAACCCCACCCTCACCTCACCCCCGGGCCAGTGTGACTTGGGCCCAGATGGCTGTGATGGGCCAGTACTTTTCCTATTGTCTACCATATATGTTGTTTCTGGTCTGCTCTTTTTGTTTTATTTATGTATTTATTTAAAGAATTGTTACCCCGCCTTTCTGCCGCACATGGGGCATTCAAGGCAAAATGAACAAGATTAAAGATTAAAAACACGCACAATTAAAATGATAGAACAGATCAATGGATCACTACTACTAAGATGAGTTAAAAAGAGCCAGCCCATCGTAAGTTAAAAGCTTTCTTAAATAACAATGTTCTAGTGCCCCACCAAAAGGTCACGCAGGAGGGGGCTGTTCTTTGCCCCAAGAGGAGGGCGTTCTGCAGTTGAGGAGCCACCACTGAGAAGGCCCTGATTCACTCCGCCCTCGCCTCTGCTGGTGGCGGCGCCGTCAGAAAGGGCCCCGCTGATGGCCTGAGAGTGCAGGTGGGATGCGATGGAAGGAGGCAGTCTTTCAGGCACCCTGGTCTTGCGTCATAACGAAGGGCTTTAAAAGTCAAAAAGAGCACTGAATGGGGCCTGGAAGTGAACCAGCGGTCAGTGAAGTCGCCAGCGCCACAGCCTGGCGGAGTCAGAGCGCTGAGCCCCAGCAAGCACGCTGCGGCCGCACTCTGCATTCGTTTCAGTCTCCGGATTGTCCCAGGTAGCCCCACTCACTACTTTTCCTCCCGAGTTGGCAGTGACACGAGCCAATAGTCCAGTCTAGGATGGGTCAGTTTCTGCATTCTTGGTGGCCTCTTGTCCAGCACCAGGCGTGTTTTGCCATATGGCAACACATACCCCAGCCACGACTTGAGATTTGATTCTGTAATGATCAGAAGGATAAAATTCACGTTGTCTCCATGCTTCAGGGTGGAGCATCTTCTCTGCTGGCCTTCTTTGCCTTGGGCGTCTCCATATACAATTGTTCTGCTTCCGTCCCAGGCCTCTGTCCAATTTGTTGTATGCAACAAAGCTCGCAATTGAAGTGGCTTCAGAGATGGGCTGCTCCTTAGCGTTGATCCCGCAGCTAGGAGCCTGTGATTTGCCCAGCTCAGTTTGTGAAATGGGGTAAATGAACCGTGTTGCTGAGACGGTTAAGGACACCTTGTATGCAGGCGGCAGGTAAACTGCATTACCTCTATGCACGTGTAGCACTTAAACATGGTTTGCACACCCACTTCTAACCATATAATAGGGTTCTTTGCAAAGAAACAAACCCTTTGCTTACCCTTAAATGTTACTTTAGGCATTCAGATGTGATGTTTAATTATGGCTAAGGAGACAAATGATAGGCAGTAGAAATGGGCCTTAGGTAACCTAGATTATTTACCCCTTTCGTTGAATATTTCATGGCCATCTCTCTCCCTTGACATTGCAGATAGGAAGGGAACCCCCTCCTTTCGTTGGCCAATGTTAGGAGAGAGTGGAAACAGAATCATCTTGACCCCAAAGTCCTTGGCTAAGCAGTTGGATTTTTAAAAGTTGCACAAAGCTCTTCTTAAATATATCCGGCTTGGTTTCAACAAAACAAACGAGATCCTTTGTGCCCACAGATGGTTCTGTGTGCTCCTTGACTTGCTTTAATGGAATCTGAGGGTTTAACCCTCTTTACCAGGAAAATTCTCTTGGATCTTGCTGGAAACGGAGCCTCTCTTTTGACTGCAGTAGGATCCTTGCTAAGCTTTGCTGGCTTCCAGTTGGAAGTCCATTCAGCACATGGAATTAGCGGGCCTGATTGGGCACTAATTCTCCCCAAACGTCTTCTGCTGAAACAGATTCCTCAAGAGGCAAATGTTCAAATGCGCTTGAAGCCCAATAAAGACATTTAAAAGTTTCAGCACTCATTGTTCTGTTGTCCTCCAGTGGAGCAGCCAACTGGTTTGGGGGTCACAGGTGAAGTGTGTTTGATCATATGGATTTATTGCCTATTAAGCAGCGGCTTGCGATCATAAAGCATCCTTTAAATTCTGGCATAAGTAGATCTCTCCCCGCCCCCCCTCCCAATCCGAGAGCTTCGAACAGAATAAGAGTGAAAATTAAATTCCCCTCTTAAACCAAAGGAAAGGCCTTCTTAGAAGCTGATTCTGGTAGCAATATAATTAACCTCTCGCTGTGCCATTCAGCGGGAACATATTGAGCAGCCTCTGTGCTAATCACCCCATAATACTTGGGTCTACTTTCACACTGAAATTGGTAACAGTATTAGAGTAATCCTGACTCTCTCTCTCTCTCTCTCTCTCTCTCTCTCTCTCTCTCTCTCTCTCTCTCTCTCTCTCTCTCT
>JAJKFI010000036.1:1981047-2032144 GCA_029204185.1 Lerista edwardsae | reverse complement strand
TCTCTCTCTCTCTCTCTCTCTCTCTCTCTCTCTCTCTCTCTCTCTCTGTTAGTAGTAGGAACATGAGACTACTGGGGAAACCTGGACAAGAGCCGTTGCGCTGAGCAATGCAGCAGACACACCTTGCAGGTGCTTCTGTTTTATTATAAAGTGTTGCGAGCACATGGGATTGTGCGGGGTGGGAAAAGCTTCCAAGAAATGAACGTCTGGCTCAATATAGGACCCCAGAGGAAGAGAGATTGTTTTTTAATTCAAACTATAAAGTGTTGGAAACAAGCTTTTGGATAACAGAGAACTCCTCCTCTATCTTAAATGTTCAGAGCGAGAAAACAAAAGCTTATCTTTAGATTTTTTGCCTAGACTAGTCTTCAGACTGTCAGGGCTGCTAGGTAATGCAGATGTGTAATGAGATTACACATAGGTTGTGCTGATGTGAGAAGAAAGGGCCCTTGAGTAATTAAAACAGCCTGGGCAGTTCATATTCCCTAGAAGTCTGAACTGTGCATAAAAAAATAAACACAACTAAAAACATTTACATTTTGTGCACCTTTGTTCAGTTTGCTGATTTGCTGAAGAGTGTATTTATGTCACAGATTAGAAGCCCATATGGAGTTCAAGGTTCAGTATGTACTAGTGACTGTTGGATAACTTCAGGTAAGGAGTATACCACATTAACAAGGCTGTGTGAACTTTAAAGGGAAAGCTAAATTTTGCCCCTTTTCACTAGTCATGCAAGCCTGGTAGTATGTTATTTGCATATTTATTTGCTTAACAGGATCTGCTTCCCGCTTATTCTTCTGCCAAGGAGTGGCCACAATCAGTGTACACCTTGGATGACCAGCAGAAAGCATATTCTCTCTCTCTCTCTCTCTCTCTCTCTCTCTCTCTCTCTCTCTCTCTCTCTGGAGAGTGAATAGAGTAGTGACTGTTCTAATCTGCCATGCTTATCTTTGAGAGCTAATATAACACTGGTTAACAGAATATGCTATGAGTCAACATAACAAGAGCTCTGCTGTGATTCTATGGATAACTCCTATCAGTATTAGTTTTTGAGACCGATAAGTTTGAAACTGGTTTTTCCCCGAACTTAGGAAATACCAAGTTAAGGAAAAGACAGCTCTAAAACTGCTGTTTTTCCTAGGCTTTGTCCGGAGCAACCTAAAAGAAGAGTGTTTAAGCCCCCTCGGAAGCTAAAATGTCGCAGCCCCCTGCCAGGGGCTTTGGGGAATATGTTGTCGTCTTGGCATTCAGGACACTGGGTGGAAATCACATTGCATCACACAGACACAGACTCACACTCATACTCACACAGTGTCAGTCCTCAGGATGCTTTGTCTGAGCTCAGAGTTTTCTTGAACTAAAATCAAATTTGTCACATGGGCAAATACACATGTGTATCTTATTCTGGAAGAACAGCAGAGGTACAGATCTGCTCCAAAAGTTCACATCTGGTTGATGTTCAGCTGCGTGGTAGTAACACTGAGCGGGCGCCAGGCGTCATCATCAGATCACTGCTGCATTGCGGGCCACCCAGTCCTCAGCTGCAGGGACGGGGCAGAGCAGCACTTTGCCTTGGCCAGCTCCTAGCACCTGGCTTAGGAAGAGCACGGACCAAGGGAATCTGGCTGCTTAATGAAACAAAGCATTCTGAAGACCCACAGGTGGTGGTGGTGGTGGTGGTGGTGAGGTGTGATTTCTGCCCTGGTGCCCTGAATGTCAAATTTTTTTTATAAAAAATCTGAATTGCCCTATGATAAATTCCATGCAAATTCCCCTTTCTCCTGCCAGTGTTAAGCGTTGTTAAGTCTAATGCAGCCTCAACCTTAGTCATGACTAAACAGGGTTTGCTGTTGTCACAGGTTTGGAACCAGCTTCAGGTGCTGGTTAGTGTTAACCATGATAAAGTCAGTGCTCTCTCTCTCTTTTAAACATGGCTAGTGCAGGGACGTGGTGGCGCTGCGGGTTAAATCACTGCTGCTGAGCTTGCTGATCGGAAGGTTGGCAGTTCGAGACCACGCGAGGTAGTGAGCTCCCGTCGCTTGTCCCAGCTCCTGCCAACCTAGCAGTTCGAAAGCATGTAAAAATGTGAGTAGATAAATAGGTACCACTTTGGTGGGAAGGTAGCTCCATTCCGTGCGCTGTGGCTTATAGTCATGCTGGCCACATGACCATGGAAACTTCTCCTCAGGGCAAACGCTGGCTCTTCGGCTTAGAAATGGAGATGAGCACTGCCCCCTAGAGTCGGTCACGACTAGACCGTTCGGTTGTGGGGAAACCTTGACGTTTAGTGAAAGGCAAGGGACTATGTATGAGAAGAAGTGCTGGGAGGTTCCAATGCACTTCTGACTTTGGAAAATGCTGAAATCCACACACCTACACAAACAGTTTTCACCCTCCTCTACCTATTGGATTGTTGGCAAAAGAATCTGAAGTGCTAACCGGAGTTTGCTCTACACATAGCTCATTGCTGCACAGAGTGTAGTGCTCAAGGTCCCTCTGCTCTTGGTCTGCCAAGGTGCCTCTGCTCTCCGTTTAGCAATTACAACCCGACAGTCAGCAATTGCACGCAGAGCAACCTTGTAGTTACCAATTCTTAGGCTTGTCAATGCCCTCAGTCCCTCTCTCTGGGGTGCCTAATTGTATGCAAAAATTGGTATAAATAACAATTTTCCGCTGTGTTATCTACCATGCAATGTAGTCTCACATAACAAATTGAATGATTCTGGGGAAATTGGCTGAGACCCCTTGTGAGGTGTTTTTTCCCCCCAACCAGACTGCAAATTCTGCAGGCCCCTGAGCCCGCAGGACAAAGCGCCTGTAAAGAGGAAGGAATAGGCGACTGTTCAGGATGCAGGATGCTAACAGGTTCTCTCAACAGTTGGCTGGTCTTGAGCGTTGAGTGTTACAGTGGTTACATTTCTCTCCTTGTAATAATTTGTCTGGGCAGTTCAGTCCTGCCCTTCATACCAGTGCTTGGGGAAGAAGGATTCTCCTGTTTAAAAATCCTGCTGCGTTACGGGATAATGTACTGTGAGTGGAATTGCTGTGTAGCTTTATTTCAACAATCCTTCACAATGGGGCCTGCAACATTCCGGAAAGAGAATACGTGGGAGCAATATTTCAGACTCCTGTCACTGGTAACTACATTGGTAAGCCAACATTGAGTATCCAATAAATGGAAGTCTTGCCCAAATGAAGGGAACAAAAGAGGATACAAACTCTGGCAAAATGAACGTAAACTGACTGCTGCATAATGGATGTGGAAGGAAATGGGAAGAGTGCAAGGCTAAAAACAGCAAAGAAAGCCACAACTTCTTCAAATACATCTTTGGTCCTTAGCTGGCAGTTGAGGAGCAGGTTATCCTCTTAACCAATCCACTGCTGCAGGTGCTGCAGGGATCCAGTGTCATTCACGACACACGTTGTTGACAATGTGTGCCTTGTGTGCCAATGTGTGCCTTGGTCAATCACTGCTTCCTTAGATCTTTCTCCATGTGTTTGAGCCAAGTTCTCTTTAGTGCTGCCCGTTGATCCCTCTAGTAGGGAGGTCGCTCTCTCCAGAAAGCTTGTGTGGCAACTGCAGACCAACTGCAGACCAAACCATTGCAGTCTGCAAGCATATTGAGACATACAAAGCACGGGGTCCAGATGACATCCAGCCAAGAGTTCTGTAACAACCTGTATGTGAAATTGCGGCTTTTTAACCTGCTCATAAATGACTTGGAGTTGGGGGTGAACAGCGATGTGGCCAAGTTTGCAGATGACACCAAATTATTCAGGGTTGAAATAACTAAAGCAGATTGTGAAGAACTCCGAAAGGCTCTCTTGGCAACAAATCCCAACATCGCATGTAGACTGATAGAGTCGGAGCTGTTCATGATGAACCTAGAAAGAGACCTTGGGGTTGTGGTGGTGAACTCCATGAAAACGTTGATTGTGTGGTGGCAAAGTTCGTGTTGGAGCTCTAGGAAAGGAATCAACAATGTCTTCTAACAGGGAAGCATGGGAGTGCGTGAGAAGGCCAGCCAGCAAAGAACAGCTTTGAGGACCTGTCCAGGACCTGTCCAAACACTCCTATTAACACTTTCCCCCTCTAGCCTTTGTCCACTTTTTGCCTTCCTTCCCTTTAACATTCCATGTCTATCACTTTAGGTTCTTCTTGTAGAAATGCATTGGATTTTACCAGAGTTCCTATGAGGAAAGACTGATGGAACTTGGTAGGTCTAGTTTGGAGAAGAGAAGGCTGAGAGGGGACATGATAGCAATCTTCAAATATCTGAAGGGCTCATAAGGGACAAAACTTTTCTCATCTGCCTTTGGCAGTAGAACTGTGTCCAATGGGTACAAACTGCAAGAGAGGAGATGCCGGCTGGACATCAGGAAGAATTTCATGAAAATAAAGGCGGTTCGACAGTGGCATAGTCTGTTGCAGTTTCACACCACACACTCCAGAACTGGTGGAAACTGGCATTCCGTCTCTCCGTCTCCAGATCAGATAGAGCACCTGCGTGTCCTTGAGGTGGTCAGCTTCCCAGCTTGTTAGTGCAACCTGCTACACAGTAGCTGAACTCCCTTTAGATAGTGTAACATAAGCAGGCAATGTTTCTCACGGGAAGCGCTGGCTAGCAAACATCCACTTTCTCATGAGATCATGATGTTCAAAGGGTCACCCCATTGGTTAACATGGGGCACAAGGGTCTTCAGGTATCCACCTACCAGATATGCTCTGGCTACACCCCTTTGTTCCTATATAACTTATATTTTTACTGTGTGCGCACTGAGACTGAGACTGTAACTGAGAATGTAACAACATGCGTTGAAAAGCCGCTTGTACGCGGCAAGCCTTCGCCGGCTTTCGCTGACCGGCAAATAGAACTTCTCACTTTCTAACTATCGCTACTGTAACCAATAAACGACTTTGTTATTGAAATGTAGCGATCGCTTCGTTCCTCCGCTCCGATCGCGCTAGGCAAGCGCTGAATGGGTCCACAAGCCCCCAACTCTGCTATAAACACTCCAAATAAACAACAGGTTATGGAAGATTCAGCCGTAACCCTGCAGGGGTTTGCCGCGGACCCAATCCACGGAGCAGAGACTGAGTGGTGAATGTGGCTGCATCCCTATACCCGCGGACATCCTGACAGATGTCTGATGAGGAAGGAGCTACCGGTGGAGACAAGGAGGAGACAGAGGAAGTCAAGGTAGAAGACCTCGGTGACGAGGCGGGGGAAGAGGACGTTGGCGACCCAGGAGAACCCGAGCAATCCGGGGAAAGTGAGGAGAGCGAATCGGACGATCTCGGACCTCTCATTCCCCTTCCGGGGGCTCCCGACGGCCAAGCACCTGTCCCGCCACCGCCACTCGCCCCAGGACAAGGTCCTTTCATCCCTCTGATACCACCTCAAGTTCCACCGCTGCAGCCCGCTGGGCCCGGAATCGGGATGGCGCAGCAACCTCCCGCCGCCCCGCCGGCGCCTTTCAACATTCCCATTCCACTTCTCAATGACAGCAACTATGTGCAATGGGCACACAAGATGCGGTTGCTGCTGGAAAGGGAAGACCTTTGGCAGCACACTCAAGCGCTTCCCACGAACGCTGCAGAAGAAGCAGCTGACAGGAAAGCGAAGGCTACCATCGGTCTTGCAATCTCAGAGGATCTCTTAGTCTATGTTCGCGACCTCGGACATGCTATGGACTATTGGACCACATTAAGAGAGTTGTTTGCACGTGCATCCCTGACTTCCAGCATGGTTCTGACGCGCAAGCTGTGGAGATCGCGTCTTGAACCGGGGGGGGGACTTGCGTGTCCACCTAAGAGCAATGCAGCAAAACCTCAAAGATCTTGAGGCAATCGGGGAACGTGTCGAGGAAAGGCTTAAAGTTTTCGCAATCCTCAATTCCCTGGATGAGACTTGGGACATGTTTACCCTGACTTTGGAATCCATCCCTGCAGCACAACTGACTGTCACCCTTGTCGTCGCACGTCTTCTCGAGGAAGCGGACAAAAGGGCAGACAACCAGAGGGAGCGAGAATTCCGAAAGGGGAAAAACAATATTTCTGGGAAAAAGCAGCAGCAGCCCAAGAATGAGTCCCAGGCGCAAGTGTGCGCCAGTGTGAGACAGTGCTATGTGTGCGGATCAACCCAACATCTCGCATACCAGTGTGCCAAGAAGAAAGGAGGCTCTAAAAAGAAGAAAAAACCCCAAGGTGAGCAGGGCACGGGGCAAGGACAGTTTCCAAAGCCCCATGCACAACATCCCAAAGCGAGTATCGCTTTCGTGGGCTCAACGGAAGGTAGGCGCACGCGAGGATCCTGGTTGTTGGACTCGGGAGCAAGCCACCATATCGTAACATCCGCTGACTTACTCACGAGCAAGTGCGAGACAGATCGTGAAACTGTCGCACTCGCAAATGGAACAACAGCGCCAGTAGTTTGCGCTGGAGAGGTTTTTCTGCCACAACTGCAGACTACCTTGAAGAATGTGCTGTGTGTGCCAACAATGTCGAGGAATCTGCTCAGCCTTGGCACCCTCCAAGAAGATGGATTTAAAGTGACTTTCCAAGACGACGTCTGCACACTTGAGAGGGGGAATCTTTGTGTGGCTGTCCCCCGAGTGTATCGGCTGTTCGTGCTTGGAGCAGAGACAACAGGGAATCAACAGGCAACTGTGTGCTTCAATCAACCAAGGCACCGATCCTGTGGGCACGTGTGGCACCTTCGATTAGGACATTTAAATCATGACTATGTGAAAAAGACAGCTGAACTTGTGCACGGAATGGACTTAAAAGACTGCGATGCTTTTGTGGACTGTGATGTGTGTAAACTTACTAAATCGCATCGCGCATCCATCCCGAAGTTCAGCAACCGCCAGACTCAAACCCCCTTACAGCTGGTGCATATGGACTTAATCGGCCCTGTGAAGAAGACAGCGGGGGGGGCACAATACGTTCTTACGCTCGTGGACGATGCTACGAGGTATAGTTTTGCATTGTTATTACGCCAGAAGTCTGAAGCTGCTAATAAAATCCGCAATTGGGTCAGGTGGGCGGAAAGGCGATTTGGGCATCACCTAGTGGCGATCCAAACCGACCGGGGAGGTGAATTTCTGAGTAGGGAGATGTCTCAATGGTTGGAAAGGCAGGGCATCACCCACCGGCTCACCGCCCCCCGCACCCCAGAACATAACGGGGTTGCGGAGAGGAAAAACGGTGAGCTCCAGGGCATGGTCAGAGCGCTGATGGAGCAGTCAAAACTACCCAAAGGGTTGTGGGGAGAGGCGATGAAATATTCTGTATTTATTTCAAATCGAGTTTACCACCGTTCGATTGACGGGGTCCCCTACACCAAGCTATTCGGCAAACCTCCCAATCTTGCATTTCTAAAGACGTTTGGATCATACGCCTTTGTACATGCAGATCGGGAAACACGCAGAAAAGATGACCCGCGTGCCAGGCGGCTGCAGTTTATTGGGTTTGAACCGAATTGCAAAGCGCTCAAATTCCTCAATCCTGACCACAAAACTGTCACAATATCCAACTCTTACGATTTCTCTGAGCAAGGTTTACTGCCAGATCATGCTGACAGAACAGTCAGCATCCCCACACAAGCTGCAGAAAATGGGGGGGAAGCAAGATTAGAAAGCACTCCCGATCAACCAGCATCAACTCCACACCTCCTGCCACCTCCTGCCACACCAGTACGCCCTGACAGGCTACTGGAGGAGGGGGGGGGCACTCCAGGGTTAGATACAAGCACTTCTTCAGAGGAAGCTACACCGGAACAAGCTGTTCCGACCAGACGCATCCTTCCTCCAAGGGCTTTGCGTGGGGTCCCACCCCAAAGATTAACCTACCAGGTAGAGGTAGGAAAGGTACCTCAGACATACCAAGATGTCATGGAGCTACCGCAAGCCCAGAAGGAAGAATGGCTACAAGCTATTCGGACTGAATTAAAGGCAATGCACGACTTAAAGGTCTTTGAGCCAGCAACATTACCAGCTGGAAAACACGCAATTGATTCCAGATGGGTGTTTGTTCTCAAGGATCGGGAAGGTGCTGAGCCGTTAAAGAAAGCCCGTTTAGTGATCCGTGGCTGTAAACAAATCCCAGGTGTAGATTTCGAGGAAATCTATTCACCAACACTTGCAGCCACCACGCTACGCGCAGCGCTTGCCGTAGCAGCCAGCAGAGGTTATCAAGTTCACCATTTTGATGTTGGGACAGCCTACTTGCACGCAGACCTGCAGGAAGAGGTATATATCACAATACCTCCAGGTGTGCAAAGCGATTACTCACATTTTCGCCTCAGGAAAGCTGTTTATGGTCTGAAACAAAGCGGGAGGAGCTGGCACTTATGCCTTAAAGAGCAGCTGCAAAAATTGGGGTTCACCCCCTCCACAGCTGATCCATGCCTTTTCAGAAAGGGAAAAGGAGAAAAATTATGTGTTCTGTTATGTTTTGTTGATGATTTGCTGGTCCTCGCAAAGACAACACAACAGATCAATCAGATCACACTACAACTTCAAAAGACATTCACACTTAAATGTCTTGGTCCTGTCAGTCAATACCTAGGGGTAGAGATCGAACGCACAGCTGACAGTTCCGGTTTTCTCCTCAGTCAGGAGAAAAAGATCCACGATCTACTCCAGATATGGGGCATGCAAGACTGCAAGGTTGTATCAACTCCAATAGTGATGGGGAGAGGGGAAAAAGCAGAAGAGTCTGCACCATTTCCAAACCAGAACATGTTCCTTTCACTGTTGGGTTCACTCACACATCTTGCGTGCTGGACGCGCCCAGACATTAGCGTTGCAGTCAATCACCTGAGCAGAAAAGCTGCAAATCCCACACAGGCAGATTGGATAGCCTTGAAACGCATCCTCAGGTACTTGAAAGGCACAAGTAACCACAAGTACCACATCACCCCAAAAGGAGCACTGCAATTAGAAGTTTTTGCAGACAGTGACTTTGGGGGGGATGACACAAGGAGATCTACCACAGGCTATGCCATACGCCTTGGGGATTGCGTGATAGATTGGGGGTCACACAAGCAAAAGACTATCGCGTGTTCTACTCTAGAGAGTGAGTACACAGCCCTGAGTCATGTGACCAACTACCTACACCTGCTCAGGCAATTGATGTCGGATTTGAATGCTCCACAAACAAATCCAATCCAGATCTGGATGGACAACCAGTCCGCAATCCAGATTGCTGGGTCAGAACGAATCCGGATGCACTCTAAGCATGTTGACATAAAGCATAAACATGTCAGAGAAGCAGTCCAAAACGGGGACATTGACGTGCTTTACTGTCCATCGCAGGAGAACATCGCGGATGTCCTGACCAAAGCACTTCCTGCGCCACAATTCAAACAAGCAGTTCAAATGTTAGATTTGGCGCCAAAAGATGACTTCCGAGACGCAATGGGGGGGTGTTGCAGTTTCACACCACACACTCCAGAACTGGTGGAAACTGGCATTCCGTCTCTCCGTCTCCAGATCAGATAGAGCACCTGCGTGTCCTTGAGGTGGTCAGCTTCCCAGCTTGTTAGTGCAACCTGCTACACAGTAGCTGAACTCCCTTTAGATAGTGTAACATAAGCAGGCAATGTTTCTCACGGGAAGCGCTGGCTAGCAAACATCCACTTTCTCATGAGATCATGATGTTCAAAGGGTCACCCCATTGGTTAACATGGGGCACAAGGGTCTTCAGGTATCCACCTACCAGATATGCTCTGGCTACACCCCTTTGTTCCTATATAACTTATATTTTTACTGTGTGCGCACTGAGACTGAGACTGTAACTGAGAATGTAACAACATGCGTTGAAAAGCCGCTTGTACGCGGCAAGCCTTCGCCGGCTTTCGCTGACCGGCAAATAGAACTTCTCACTTTCTAACTATCGCTACTGTAACCAATAAAAGACTTTGTTATTGAAATGTAGCGATCGCTTCGTTCCTCCGCTCCGATCGCGCTAGGCAAGCGCTGAATGGGTCCACAAGCCCCCAACTCTGCTATAAACACTCCAAATAAACAACATAGTCTGCCAAAGGTAGTAGATTCTCCTTCACTGGAGACCTTCAAGCAGAGGCTTGACAGGCCCCTGCTGGAGATGCTCTAGGAACATTTCCTGCTACGGGCAGGGGGTTGGACTGGATGACCTTGTAGGTCCCTTCCAACTCTATGATTCTATGATTCAGTGGCACTTTTTACCTGTTGGTATTTTGTATTTCTTTGCAGAAAAGTATCCATTGTCTCTCCTGCTGTTGCCAGATTTTTCTATGCTCATGTCGACGGGCCTTTAAAACCTGCACCTCAGGGAATAGGCTTCCTTTGTCTCTGGGATTGTAGGAATCATCTTAGGAGCATTGGTAATTAGCTAATGTATTCCAGCTGTGGTCAGTGGTACACATTTCCTGCAGGGTTTCATGACTTGAACCTTGAGGGTCTGGTTAATGCACCGCTGCTGTGCTTCTAGAGGAACGACTGTGCCATCGTAAGTACACATGCAGAGGAAATTAGCTCAGAGTATGGGGCTACGATTCTGCCGTACCTGCTGTGTGCCAGTATAGCTCCTCTGTGACTGTAGGGATAATGGGGTATGGCAGCCTGGGGGGGAGGCGAAGCAGAAGGTAACGTAGGCTGGAAAGCATCCTAATGAGGTGGTCCAGTGGACTGTGCAATGTGAAGAAAGAGGGAAGAACAGCATTGCAAGGGAGCACCAGCAGATTTACCCCGGTGAACAGTATCGCCACACTCGAAAAGGAAGCAACTCAGAGGAACTAAAATTCATCCAGGATGAAAAGCTGAACACCTTGTGATGGATAAAACCTTGACCATGTGCCCGTAGCACTGTCGGCAAGTGGATGGAGGAGAGTGTTGCATTTCCTTTGCTCATCTAGTGTGGATGAAACTTGAACCACGAAGACCTTCTATGAAAAGGAGGATGTCTGGATATAATAAATTTTGGATAAAACCTTTTTAAAAAATGAATGTCCCCTTGATAATCACCCCTTGGAGCTGCCATGCTGGAATTGTCTTTTTACAACCTACTTGCTAGTTCAGCATTGAATCTGGCTTAATTCCCATTGGACTATCTGGCATTGAAGTCCCAGGGAACCAGCTTCAAATGGGAAATGCAGGTAGTTCTGGGGCTTGCTTGACTCAACTATTTGGTTGCGGAATCAGCAGTAGTTGAGTAGGTCACCTTTTTTCAAACCTAGCAGCAGGACTCCCCAGCACTTGGCCACTGAAACTCATTGTTGATCTCAGAGCTTGGGCATGTGGCAGGGGAAGTGGCATAACTTGGTTTGTGTGTTTTGTACGTAGAGCATCCCAGGTGCAATCTGTGACAACTCCAGTTGGCTAAAGTGACCTTGGGCCTGGGAAAGGCATTTCTGCTAATACATTGGACAATCAACTTGTTATGGGGCTGCTTTATGTATCCTATAGTTAGATAACCTTTGGAGCATGTGCAGAGTGCTCCTCCACCACTAGCCCCCTGTGTTTCTGAGATTAGTGGCTTTGAGGCCCGCTTGAGCCCAGGCGTCTGCCTGTCACTTCTTCAATCAAGTGTTGTTGAATACTTTTACACAATGTATACTGATTGCAAAGGATATGGAACAACAATTCCATTTTTCTTGCTCTAAAATGCAAGAATGAGGTTAAACTATTGAGGCAATGAGGATAAACTATTTGCAATGAAGGGAGCTGAGCAGAAGCACCTCTGAACCAGCTGATGCTTGCATGTCGGCAGAGGGAGAGACTTGATCCCCGGCAGTGACAAGCGTGCTGAAGATTGGCTGTCGTCTGTCTCACTCCCATGACTTCCAAAACTGCTGGAATCCTGTTGATAGCGGGGCGCGTCCATGCCTTTCAGGGCTTCCCAGAGGCCCTTGATAAAGGTGGGTGTGGACACCCCTGCTTCCCCTCCACCCCCCCCTTTTGCCTTCTCCTTGGGCGTGGTTTCTTGTTCAGGAGGAAAAGGTTGTCTGGGAGCAAAAGCCCCCTCTCAGCACTGCGCTGCACACTCTGGTGTGCACAAGTCGTGAGTCTTGGACTGATAAATGGTGCTCATATCCCATTCAAATATGATGCAAGCAGTTTCTTTGTAGTTTGTCTTCCATTGCGGTAGTAAAGTTTTTAATTAGGAAAGCTAATGAGATCGATTAGTCATTAGAACTGACCTCTGGATCTCTGCAAGGAGCGTGCATGTGTGTGCCGGGCTGATAACGGGGGACGCTGGGGCATTGTTCGTAATAAAAGCGTAAAGTGTTTGATTTGAGTGAAATGTGCCACGGGGAATACATCATGCGGAGAAAAAAAATTACAACCCTGGGAGCCTGTAATGAAGGGAATTAAACCAACATCCTATCTAAATAACATGATTATCTACACAAAACCCCTCAGCTAGCAAGTAATAATAGAAAACCGAGCTGCTTCGGAGAGTCCCTTTCAGAACGCAGTTAATGCCGACGGCTCATGCACGGGCTGTATCAGAGGAGAAGCTCCAGTCTGAATGCAACATGCAATTACGGCTGGCGAATTGAGTTTTTACCAGGCACTCGCTTGTCTGTTTTCGGGAGGGGAGGCTGAAAGACCTCAATCATACGGGATCTCCACTTGTGTCTGTCTAGGTTGGCGGTACCAGCTCTGTGGTGGGGGTGGGTGGGGGCAGGGGGGGAGAGTTTGATTGGGCTTCTGATTGATTAGCGTTTTAGAAACGACCCAAAATGGAAGCGGGGGGAAGGGCAGGGGAGCAGAATACTCAGCGCCTTTCTAAATTAATATTTTTCTGTGGCCAGAACACAGGAAGCCAGAGCGGAATGGAAGTGTGTTGCTGCTCATGCCGATACCAAATAGCCGACTTGCAGAAATGCTGACCCTTGCGGCGTGGGGAGTGGCACGGAGGACACGGGAGGAGTGAGAGGTGTTGCTTCTGGATTCAAGGCAAGAGTCGCCCACCGGCTCCCTTCATGGTCCAACTGGGAAATAAGCAGTAATTTGAGAGCCGTAACTCCTTCTGGCGTTCTTCATGATTCTTTTATCTGGGCTTATATCTCACCTTAGTCCAGAAGCTTAGAGTGTGTAATGAATGGTTTGACTGATGAGGCATTAATTACAAATAGCAAAAAATACGGCCCTCTGATCCTGGCTTCCAGCTCCCTGCAAAAGTGTGGGCTGACCAGGAGAGGCCGTGTAGCGTAGGAAAAAAAAAGAGGCAGTTTCCCCATCATTCTGGGAGGACGCTCTGTGCCAGGGACTTGAAGCGACTAAAGGAGCCCAGTCCCCAGCATTTCTTTGTGTTGACAGTTCTTGGTTGGTTTTCCTTCCCTCTCTGCATAGTTTGTCTTGGTGCAGTTGAGATAAGCTGCATCTTGCTTTACGTCCGTGGTTTCCAAACGGTGGGGGGTGGGTCCCACCACTGGTTGTGAACCAATTTTAGGTGGGTCGCGAAGCATCTAGAGCAGCCATATTGAAAATAGGGGAAGATGGGATGCTAGAAAGGGCTGTGTGGCTATTTTGCTTGTCTCAAGGTTGTAAATAGCCTTTTTTCTTTCTGACTCACTTTGCCATTGGAAAGTGACTGAGAAATAACCCAACGTATTGCTGCGTTATCAGGAAAGCAGCAGGCTCTAGTGTCACAATCAGTCAAACAGTATTTATATACCGCTTTTCAACAAGAAGTTCACCAAGTGGTTTACAGGCAAGAAAATAAGTGGCTCCCTGTCCCAAAAGGGCTCACAACCTAAAAACGATGGCACTTCTGGACATCACTTCTGGTGGGTCTAAAAAGTATGTCCTGCTGCTAAAAGGTTTGAGGACCATGGCTTTACTTGATTGTCATTGTTCGATGATTTAAGAAAAAAAAAGAAAGCTGAAAGGAGTATATGAAGGTTTATAAATGGATACATGGTGTGGCGGGTGAGAGAATTTTCCGTCAAACTTGTGGTGATGCAGTCAAACTGATGAGCAGTGGATGCAGGGCAGATAAAATAAAGGACTCCTTCACACAATGCATGTTTAACTTTTGGGATGAATTTAAGAACCTAAGGAAAGCCTTCCTGAATGAGGCCAAAGGCCCACCTGGTCCAGCTTCCTGTGTCTCCCAGTGGTCCACTGGATGCCTCAGGGAGCACACAAGACAACCAGATACTTGCCTCTTGAGGCCACTCCCCTGCCTCTGGCATTCTAAGGTAGCCTATTACCCTTACACGACCCCCAAGCAAAACACCAGACAGGTTGGGGTTTAACTTTATTAAACGCAAGTGCAAATCATGAAACCTACTGAACACCTGTCCCTCCCACCCACCCAGTCTATGAAAAGTGGTGAGGTCCATGAACGTAGAAGGCTTTGGAATGAGATTGGAGACATCCTGGAGGAGAGAAGGCGGCTGCTGGCCCCGAGCTGTGTTCAGAGACGGCACATGGCTGAGTATCTGTCATGCGTGTACATGGGGGCTTGGGGCTCCTGCTCTCAAGGCCACTTCTGCCTTGTGGGCTTTCTTGAAGGCACTTGGCTGGCCACTCCTGAAAGGAGGGTGGGACCTAGTCTGACCTGATCCAGCAGCCGTTCTCTGGGAAGGAGACAGAGAAAAGGCTAGCGCACAAAGCTAGTCTGGCCTGAAAAGTCGCCCAGAGAAGTAGGTCTCGAAGACTATCATTCTCAGACTTGGGGCATTTCCACAGGGAGGGAAACTCGGAGAGGCCACTGTGCGTGTCCCTTTTGCGCTGATCAGGGTGACCAGATACAACGGTGCAGCTTTTCAGACTCTTCCTTGTTGAGTTGCGTTGGCGCCGGTGGCGTAACGAAGATGGTCCTCTGGTAACCTCGGCAACTACATTGGGACAGGCGGGCAGTAGGACTCCTTCGGCTACTCGGCCTGCTGACTGTCACTCAGCTTCGGTTTTTGTTTGACTTTATGATTCTGTGTGATGTGATTGTGTGTCTTGACTACCCTGAACTCTAGGGGTGGAGCAACACAGAAATTCAGTAAAATAAATACCATTGCACTGTTCCCTGGGGACAATGGCAGGTAACTCTGGCCAGGAGAGGGGCTCCAAGGCATGTATTGAATGCCTGGTCTTCATTCACACCGTAGTCCAGTTCAGAACCTTTTGCGCACCATCTTAAATTAACAGGGAAGACAAAGAGAAACATTGTGGAAAGTTGATGAACACAATCCACCACCACCCCGCTAGTGTGTGTTTTATTGCAGAGCAACAGAAGGTCTTGAAGCCCAGACTTACAGCTTTATCTTTCTGCCTTTTGTGGGAATTATGAGACTTAACATTATCTTAATGTACCGTTTTTTTGTCTTTTAATATACTTTATAGCAGGTCTGCTTTTATTGGTCCTTCCTGGCAGTGACTTGGCAAAATTATTATGGCTGGAGGTCGCCCTGCTGCAGAACCCTGGAAATGCTGGCTTAGAGCAGAGCTTTGTGGATGAGACCCTTGTGACGTTTCCTGAGGCCGGCAGCCTGGTGCATGCGTCCTCCTGGGGCATGGCTGTGCGCGAGGTGCTTTCGAGACCGCGTTGCCTGCATGAGCCGCCTGGTGTGGCCCTTGCAGCAGAAAGGCAGGAGAGAAATGTTCATATTGAATGGGGATGACCAGCGTTCAGTTAGACGCCTCTCCAGTCCTCAGGACTGCCGAGCTGATTTGCAAAGGGCCGCACTTGGGTTTTGTCATCGCTGGCTCGCCAGGCAGTGCCTTTTCAGGAAGCCCACTTCAGAGCAACTCCTTCTGGAGTAGACACTGCAATGCCCCTCTCTCCTGGCAGGCTTTGAGTGATTTTGCCAACGAAGGATAACCTTGTGTGTGTGTGTGTGTGTGTGTGTGTGTGTGTGTGTGTGTGTTGTGCCATTATTGAGTGTTTTATTTCTCTGTTTTTGTAATAATGTATTGATGTTCATAGTTTCATAGGGACGTGGATAACAGGTTTTGAAATATTATATCTCACCCTTCAGTTCTGCAGAAATTTCAGAGTGTCTTGTAACTGGGACATCTAAAAGCAACAAATTGAAAAACTAGAATAAAACATAGCAATATTAAATAAGACAATTGAACGACCAGCACTTACAATTAAAGCAAAAAAAAAAAAAAGGTTGAAACTGATACAGAAAGGTTTGAATACAATGTTTGTGTCTTGCACTAGTAAGGAGGGTGACAAGTTCCTAATGATTCTCCCTTATCCCAGAAGTGTGTGGGATACCACTTCTGTGGCATCCCAGTCAATCCCAGAGGTCTTGGTGGAACGCAGAAGTGTCTCCTTGTTGCTGGGGCCGGTCGCTTGAGGTCCTCCTTGGTCTCATCAGCACCTGGTAGGCAGAAGAGCAAGAGTCAGGGTGGAATAGCAAAGTGTGCTCGAGGACCAGAAAGCATAGCAAGGCTCTTTCTCCAGGGCCTCTCCTCCTGGGCAGACCTGCTGGGACTGTCCACCCCCAGGCGCACGAGTCCCCCATTCATTCCCTTCGAAATCTGAGGTGGGACTCTGGACCCACAAGAGCCGGCAGGCAGGCAGGCGGAGATGGTGGGGTTTTGCCTGGGTAAGCAAGAGCCCAGGAGAGGCTCAGGGCATGGGAAGAGTGAGCCACTCGCGGCTGCCAACAGAGAGGAGGGGTCAGGAAAGCTCCTCAGGCTTCCCAGCTGGCAGTGCCAGGCGCTCTGTGTCTGACTGTGGAGGTTCCCTCGCGGCTCTCTCCAGGAGACGGTCGTGGCCCTCCTGAGGCAGCCCTGCGGGAGGGGAGGGGAGGGGAGAGGAGGGGAGGGGAGGGGAGGGGAGGGTCGCTCCTCACTGGCTGCGGATCAGCAGAGCGCCCAGCGCACCTGGGGGAGTTGCTGGGCACGTGGCTGGCAGGCTTTCTGGAGAGCCAAGGATGGCAGCGCTCCGGCAAAGGAACCGCCCCGCTTGTCCTGAGTCACGTTAATTCGACTTGATGTGGCGCAAAGCCTCTTGGAGCCGATCATGCCTGCTGCTAACCTGCCAGCCAGATGTTGGCCCCTGCCCGAGAGAAGGGAACTGCCCCAAGGCTGCCGCCTCTGAGTTTTTAGCGGCTGCTCGTTCTGATATATTGCCCTGAGCTGTTGGCTGACTTATCTAGCAGGGAATATTAAGGTTGCCTTCCCCAAGGTGGCCTGAAGAAATTCAGGGGGGAGAGAATATGGGCCTCTCTTTTTTCCCACCTTGCAATAATTTTAATTAGAGGATTCCCAAGATGGGGGGAGGGAAGTCATCTCTTCAAATCAGTTATAAAACCAGCAGACTTAGTCTCAGCATGTAGTGTCAGCTTTAATTATCTGGGCAGTTATAGCTGTATGTTATAAAAGTCAGGCAATTAGATGCATTCCTTAAAGCTGTGAAAAAAATTGCTGGCTATCAGGAAGGGGAAGAAACAGAATCAAACATATAGCTGTTAATTGCACAGAGCATTCAGCAGAAAAAATGGTGCGTATATCATATTGCAAAATATTGTGCAAGTAGAAATGATTAAATACATAAATCTGTTTGGGAGTGTAGATGTCACGGATAAAAGGTATTTGTTCTGAGTGCAAACTGTGCCTAAACACATCCTCAGCACAATAGGAAGGGTCCATAATATTTTGGGAGGGCAGGCAAGGCTCAGTGGGGGAGGCCAGTAGCCTGGGGAAGGATTGTAGTCTCGCTAGCCCACAACATGGGCCTCAGTGCTGCACAATGATTGAGAGCGGATAACTCGGGCAAGTGAGCCAAGCGGTATGCTCCCTGCAAAGAACATTTCTCAGGGTGAAAGAAAAAAGCAAGTGAATCCTTTTCACTCTTTCAGTCTCTGCTTTTCCAAGAGTGCTCAGGTGTTCTTACCCTGGTGTTTTAAATCCTGACCTGCGTGCTTAGGATACATGGATCAGGTACCATCAAATCAGGATGGCAATAAGTGCAATATTGCAGTGGTATTCAAACTTTTTAGACCAGGACCCACTTCTTAGAATGGCAGTCATGTCGGGACCCACCAGAAGTGAGGTCATTAACCTGGAAGTGATGTTGTGGCAGGAAGTGCTATCATTGTAACATCATCAAATGACACTCCTGGAATGCAAACTGGCATTCTTGGACCGTAGCAATGGTACAGCCATGAAACATCCCTGACAGAAAGCAAGATGAGGACAAAATATGATGTAAAAATGGTGAACTAAAAACAATTAAAAAACAAACAAACCCTCAATTGAAAATTCAAATTGTGAACACCCACGAAAGGAACATAACCAGAGTAAGGTCTGCAGTTTCCGAGATGGCTGTTCCCAGCTTTCCGCGACCCACCTGACATCCGGTTACGACCCACCAAGTGTGTCGCGACCCACAGTTTGAATAACACTGCGGTATATGCGGAGCTCTCTGAGTGTGGAAAGCACTTCGCAGTTGTGGGCTTGCTGCTGCCCTTAGGACAACCTGGCAGGTAAGTGCCGTCGTCCCCCTACGGCGGCCGGCAGTGGCTCCTCTGAGGCCTCTTGGTCAGAGCTTATGGCCGAGGTGAGATTTGCAGTGGGGAAGGCCTGGTGTGCAGCTCAGCCAGTGTCTCGGGTGCTCCGCCCCGGCTGTTCTTCGCCAGCCAGGCTGCTGGAACCCTGGCCAGGGTCTGCAGCAGCAGCTCAGCTTGTCCACCCATGTGCAGTTTGGACAAGGACTGAACGTTGTTCTCTGAAGCACGGAGGGGCCCAAAGGGTGCCTGAGAACCTCGGAGCAGGGTCCCCCTCGTTGGTGCGTTGGTGCTCCTGTGTGTTTCACGCCCGCATTAATACGCACCTGTTGTTTCCCTTTTGAAATTCACAGGCTCCAGTTTCCTCCTGGTCACAAGCCCCACAGCCAACAAAGTGGTGAACACTCGCTATAGGATAGTGAAGAAGGCTGAAGCTTCTCCTTCGGGCTCCGCAGCCCCTTTTGGCAGCTCTGCTCCCAGCTGGAAGACCAGGCGGCTCTCGGCATCCAGGTAGGCTTTCTCATCACAGGGAACTTCCTTTTCACCACGGTGGCGCTGCCAGCGACAGAGGTGCTCTCCCTTTTTGTAAGCTTCCTCAAGGCTTTGTGGACCAGACCAAAGGTCCGTCTTGGCTGATCGTGCATGCCCTGGTCATTTCTCACTCACCTTCTGCAGGGGGCTTCCCTAGAAGTGCCAGCTGGTGCAGAAGGTAGTCAACTGGTGGCTGTAGGAGCCTGGCAGTGCCCCAGTGTCCCTCCAGTTCCCTTTATCAGCTGCACTGTATGCCAGCATTTCTGGGCCTGGTTCAGGGGGCCATTTTTATCCCTGCCCTGCTGGGTTTTGGGTTATCCTATTGAACACCTTCGCCCAAAGGAGCCTGAGCTTTGCAGTCGGACTTGCCTGCCCTGCTCTGTGGCTCACTGGTTTTAACTGGCCAGGGCCAGGGTTGGCGTCTTCTCTGTGGTGCTGCTGCGGCTTTGAAACTCTCGGGCCTGCAAGTGTCAGCAGAGCTCTCCACTGGCTGCTTTTGATTGGCTGCTTGAATTCCACAGGGCCGTTGGCTAAATGTTCTGGTCTCCTTATATTAATTTGCGGCTGTTTAAAATGGTGTTGTTCTTTCTGCTTTCCATTATTGGTTGCCAACAATACAATGCCAACGAAGCTCTAGTTCATAGCAATAGGCAGATGTGTGATTTTTTTTTTCCAGTGATAACGATAAAAACACAACATTGCTTTCTGCATGTCTCATTTAAACAATAACAACACCAAAATCTGCAAAAAATGAAACCATAATTGACTGTGTAATGACTGTGGCTGCATCGGCTGACAATATACCACATATATCACCTACTTAGCACGCTTTTAAAGCGATTAGAATTTATAAAAATGCACCCTTGGAATAAAAACACATAACACTGCTTTCTACTTTTTTCCCTTGAGGAAAAACAAAATCTGTGAAAAAATAAATGTTTAAGTATAGGATGTCAACCATAAGCTTGGTGAAGTTTCACAAAACTGCCAGCACAGGGAGGGGAGGTAATCGGATTTCAATTAGGCAGGGGATGGGGGACTCCAAATAGCCCACATTGCTCCCCATCCATTTCTAGAACCTGCAGAAACAGAATTATGCAAAACAAACACCTTTCAGCTTTTCTTGGAACAGAATTTGCTTCGTAATTTGGAGGGAGGGTGTTAGTGGAGCTCAGACGTCTCCTATGTGTAGTACAGGTGTATTGAATTTTGAGAAGCAACAATTCACACGTTTTCTCTTAGGTATGAAAGGAGCTTTGGGGGATTTCTTTGTAATCTGGGAGAACAAAATCACTAACATGATTTTCCACTTTTCTGTAATCATGGTCTACAAGGAACAGAAGTTCCTGAACATTAAGAAAGCTACTATTGTAACTTATGGAAATGGTATATGTAATGCCTAATGCCATATGCAAACTAGTGGTCCAGAAATTTTGGTTGGCCTTAGTATGGCTTTACCTGGCCAGGGGCAAGGGAGTGGCCAGAGGATGCAGGCATTTTGTTGTCTTGCTCCCTGAGGCATCCAGTGGGCCACTGTGAGATACAGGAAGCTGGACTAGATGGACCTTGGGCCTGATCCAGTGATTCTCTTCTTATGTTCTTATCCAAGCTAGAATTTGTGGTAGCCAAGTCCCTGGTGCATGCATGTTTACTCAGAAATAATTCGCAGAAAGTTTCTGGGTCGTGCATAGGACTGGAGCCTCCCAGAATAGTCCTAGGCATGCTTACTCGCAGGCAAGCCCCTTTGTGTTCAGTAGGGTTTTGCTGCTGGATTAGCATGCACAATTTCTCCTTTCTCTAATCTCTTCCTAAGAATTTATTACAATTACTCATTTTCATTTCTCATCTGGAAGCTGCTAAGCCGAGTGAGCAGAAAGAGCCTGGAAGGAGAGCAGTAGTTGTGTAGACAAGCACAACTTGTGGCTGTAGTTGTGTAGACAAGCTAGGCAGTTGCACTCTTAAGCACAATTTGGAAATTACTGATTATACCGCACTATTTGTGTACAGTACAATATGCTTCACAGGGCATGTGATGAGAGATTCCTGTTGCAGGAAACACAGTCTAGAAGTAGATAAAAGGGGGCATCAGAGAAAGAAAAACGAAGACATGCAGGAAGTTGGGACAGCCAGTAAAAAACTAGTAAAATTAAAAGTTTAGTCTTTTGACTTAGAACTATTGAGCTTTGCCTGCTGAACTCACAATGTTTCTAAAATTGGAAATCTTACCACCCCCCAAATAAGCATTTGCAAAATATGAGCTCAGTTTGGTTTAATGTCGGTCCAGACTTCTTTGTTTCCCCCCTTTAAACTTCCCCATTTCCATTCTTGAACATTTTTGTTTTTTCTCCCTATGTCCTTTATAGGTTGTCATCTTTTTTTTCCATCAAATCTGTTACAAGCGTCCTTCAGTGGATGACCAGTTGTAAATTGCTTAAGGTGTTGAAATATTATTCATTTCTACAAATGTGACTAGCAGCTGGCTTGAAAAGATGTTAAGTGGGGGGAGGGAATAAATTTTCAAATCAAATAGAATAAACATCCTCGATTACTTGGCAAAATGAAAGAAAATGCTGATATTCCTTTTTTAAAAAGCTGATTATTCAGTATTTGTTTCAGTTCAAAAACAGTTTGAAAATTAAGAACCAGATGCTTTATCTGGAAACTTCTGTTAGCAGCAATTTAGCAAGACTTGATAGTGTCAAAACAATTGCTATTTCAGGAATCCAAAATTAGAGTGTGGCATTTATTACCTTCCTAAAACAATTGATTACCCTATACCAACCCCTCCCCCCAAAAAACTACTTTCATCAGAGCATAGCTTTATGCAGCGCATATTTGTGAAATTCGAGAAGGGGGTTGGGGGTGGCATGAGGTACAGGAACACAACCCCTGTTCACTGGGCAGACTCATTTATTTTACTTTTCATTCATTTGTTCTGTTTCTACCCCACATTTCCACACCAAAGAGAGTGTGATGGAGCTGAGTAGGGCAACTAACTGTTGCACCTGTTTATATCTCATTTCTAGCTGTCTGATGTTCCATCATATATTGTATCTACATCTTGATTATCTTTACCAAAATTAATTTGACACTCTCATTTCTTGTGTGAAGTTCCTGTAACAGCACCGGGAGCGGCATGTAGGGGTAAATCCAAGGCAATGCTGTGTCCGATGCTCTCTGTGGTTTAGAATGCACTCCCGCCAAGGGCGAGGGAAGGCTGCCTTTGCTTCTGTCCTGTTCCCCAGGTGTCTCTCCGGCTCAGCCTCAGCCCGTGCCGTTGATCGAGTCTTGCGCCATTGTGTAACTTGTTAAAGGAAGCCGCTCGCGATGGAAACACTTGCCTCTTCCTTTGTGCGCCTCAGACAGGCCTGTCAGAATGCCGGCTCTCCCTTGGTTACTGCATCCAGCACAGTACTCAGCCTTTTTCTTAGACCTGGAGAGCAGAGGGAGCCTTTTTTGCCCCCTCCCTTGTTTGTGTGTGGGAGACCACAAAGGTTCTGCGAGCAGTCTCCTGGGAGTGTCCCATGCGCAGGTTTTTGCTATAGGTGGACCAGGTACGTATGGAACTAAGAGGCCTGAATGGAAGGCACACTGTGATGATGTTGCACCTCATCGCTAGACCTCTGGGAACTCGGAGCTGCATGGAGCTCAAATATGGTGGACGTTGAGCTTAACGGGAACAGCGCCCACAGCTGCCATCAGTTCGCTTTGAGATCTTGAAACCCTTCTCTGAGCCTCCCTCTCTCAGCAGGAGCAACGTTCGTAATTTTTGTCTGTCAGGGAAAGTTTCTTTGTCCCAAGTACGAGAATCTGCATCTGCGCCTCAATTCTGCAGGTGCTCAGAACTTGTGCACAGCAATCTTCTCCCAGTGTAATGTTTCAGTGGCTAGTTGTGTGCCCTGGGCCTGTGATCTCTGAAGGTTTTGTTGTTGTTGTTGTTTTATTTCTTGCTGTGTTATGTAGAGAACAGTGTGGACTTTCCATGAAAGCAGCAGCTCATGAGCAGATCCACTCAGTCCTGTATATAAGTCGAAAGGGTGTAAATGTTGGCCTCTGCTAGTAGGAGGAGCTGTAACCTTTCCTGTTACTTGGTTAAAGGCCTGTGGGCTGCTCTCTCCTACTTTCACTAGACCTCTCTTCAGCTTCTTTCTCTTGTCTTGTTCTTCTGCCTGCATAATGTTGGCAGCAGTTGTAACCTCATTGCAGCGAAGTCCTTAACAAAATCGGGCTTTGCTGTGTGTGGGACTGACTGATTCCTCAGTTGTTCTAACAGTGTCCACTTTGGCCTGGTACCAGAGCATGAAGGTTGCCAGCGTGGCAGAAACCCTGAGGGTAGTGTGTGGTTTATAGCGGAGGGCCAAGGAGCTGGCAGAGGAGTGGTGCAGGAGTTCAAGGCTCCAGGCTGGAGGGCTGCCCCTTTAAGTCTGTCTGCGTTCAGGTTCTGAGAAGGCTGCATTGGGAGGGGTGCTCCAGGCCTGGTGGTGTTTGAAACCTTGTTCTTCCTCTGGCCCTTGTCCTGGTGAGTTCCTCAGCTGACGCTCTCCAGGGTCCTGCAATTCCAGCTGGTCCCCACCATCCCCTTGGAGGACAGAAGGTGTGTAGTGGGGAATCCACAGCAACCCACCCCCAGCGAATCCCTCTGTGATGAGTTGCTTTCTCCCCTGATTGCTAGATTGCATTAAACTTGGCCCTGCCACTGACTTTTCTGGAGGCAATAGATGGGAGTATATTTTAAATTAATTTTACTGCACTTTCTTAATATTTTTGTTTTAAATATATTTATAAGCGACTCGGGGGCTATTTTTACAAATTTATGAAGATAATTTTCACTCTCTTGATAAGGTTAAATTTACACCTGCTATTTCCATATTAATTCACATTGCTAAGTGGATCTAATTTTCTTCCGTTCTTCTATCTAGTGTGTGCGGCCTTTCCTAATGCAATTTCCCCCTCACTAAATCACTGCGATCGGGAGTCATGATCGAGTTAAATTAACTTAAATTAATTTACTTAATAAGAGCTCCAATGAGGTTAAGATTTATTGATTGTGCTTCCTTCTCACTCCTCCCCCTTTATCTCTTCTGGGAGGATTTTTGTTCTCTTTCCATCTCCGGGGCAGCAAGGGAGTAGGGCTTCAGCAGTGGCTCAGGAAACGTGTCCTGCATTTTTCTAGGAGTGCCTTAAGGGATCAGTTGGGATCAAATCCTTGGGGATCGTTTGAGTTGGTTCCTCTGGCTCTTGTGGTGGTGCATTGATAATTGTGCCTATAGTGTTTCTGTCAGTTCGGGTAAAACCAAAGCACAAGAGAAGTGCTGCAGATTTGATCATCCAGATTTCCTGTGCAATGGGCACAACTAAACTGTGCAGCAGAGGCTGCCTTGAGAAGCCTCCATGAATGAAGCTGTGTATGAAACTGACAGGAGTGAAATGGATCATGGATTTATTATAGCCGCTTCCGCCGACTGGGCCAAGAGGCGTCGTTCAGAATTGTGCCCTCTTGTATTTAGCAGGGGGAGAGCAACTGTCCCTCCTCACCTCAGCATGGCGCCATTTCCCGTAGCTGTTGCTAGTGTGTATTTTTTTTTTGAGATTGTGAGTTTATTGGGGATCGTTTATGGATTTTATTATACGATGTAAACCGCGTTGTGAACTTCCCTTGTTGAAAAGTGGTATACAGGTGGGCCGCTATGTCTGCGAATTCGGGACCCGCGGATTTCAGAATCTGTGGGTTCCAAACCCGCTGATTTGAGCCTGCCCCAGACCCTCTGAACATGACCAGAGCTTCAGTTGCGCCCGGAGGGTGTTCTGAGGGCTGGGGAGGCCGTGCACTGCCACAGAGAGGTGCATTGATGAAGGCGATGTGAGAGTGCAGGGATGCCCACAGGGATGCCTGGGGTGTGGTGCTGGATCCACCGGAAAAAAGAGGATAAGCACGTCATTGCTTATCGCGTTCCTTCCCATGAGATGCTTTTAGTTAAAACAGGAAGTGTAGGGCATGCTGGGATGCCGCACACTGTCTGTTTCCTTTGCAAGAATCAAAAGGCAAGAGCCGGGTTGGTGGCTGCCTCTCCGCCCCCTTCCATCATTCCCTCCTTGAGGAACCGTGCAAGGAAGGCGTTAACGTGAGTGGTAGGGAACTCGGGGAGCGCAGGCAGACCAGTGTGGCTCGGTCTACGGAGGCCTGGAGAGAAATGGCAAAGGACTCGGGCTGAAAGGTGCCCTAAATCTGCTGCCCCCACCTTCTCCTGGGCATCAGCCAGAGTGTATGCACCATGGCTGGGTTGGCCTGGCCCTGCGAGGGAGGGTGGAAGTCAGAGTGACTCGATAAGCTGTACGTGCCTCTTAGGCAGCTTGTTGTGACATCCGGGTGGAGAGTGTTCTTTGCACAGTGTTGAGCATCGTCCCCATTAGGCTGCAATTGAGAGGCTACCACAGGATTGGTGGATACAGCCGGAGAAGATGGGTTGGGGGGGGGAGAGAACTTGTGCTGCAGGCTGGAATAAGTGAGTGTCTTGATAATGAGCCCTGCCTGGGAAGGGAAAGTGACAGATAAAGTCTTCAGCCCTCAGGACAATTCCGGCTGGGCTTGTCAAAATGCCAGCAGCCGTCCTGCCAGTCCTGCGCGGGGCACAGTCTTGTCACTGGCCAAGGGATGCAGCACTAATTCCGCATGCGAGCGGCTGATTCCGCGCCCTTCCCTCGGGTGGCGCAAGCAAACCTGGACTCCTGGCCTTGTAGGCCCTGCCAGTCCTGCCCACTCCGAAAGCGAAGTCGGAGGTTGACACTTGGTGAGAGCCAACTGTCTTCCTGGCCTCCTCTTGATGAAAGCTCCTCTCACCGGCTTTTTAACTGGTTGATAAACCAATCACATTTATGTCTCGTGACACCTCAGTGAAGATCCCTTTTTCGAGGATGCCCAGCAAGGGTGACAGCGGACAATTAGTGCAAAAATACCCCCTTCCAAGCATCCTAACTGCTTTAACAGGGGAAAAGGCATCTGGATTATTTTTGTCCAATATGCGCCAACCCCCCTGGCCTGGGAATTTAGCCAGGGACTCCTCAGGCAGCTGCAACCCCAGAAGCTGCCGGTGCCGCTCAGCTGTGAATTCGGACAGTGCCCGCTTGTCAACTTGGGAATGGTCGAGAGGTGCGTGGAGCGGACTTGCAGGGGCTTCTCTTCTTCATTCTAGCTCAGTGTTCTTGTGGGTCAGGGCAACTGGCCTTTTTGGAGAACCAAACTGGTGACTTGCCAGTTCCCAGAAGTGCTCTTGGAAATCTGCGATTAAGGTGCTGCCTGCCTGCCTGCCCCGATCCTTTCCCTCCCCCTGCCCTGAGGTGCACTGCTTGCCCAGACCATCGCTGTGGCTGCATCATTGCAAAGCAGGGAACAGCGAGAGGGAAGTTTCCTCTCCTCCACCTCTGCTCGCTGTTGCTGACGTTTTGCTAGTGCAAGGAGAAACTTGGATCCTGGAAAGGGATTAGGCCTGCTATTAAATCATGCTGGAATTTATGGGCAGGAGAGCTGGATCTTGGGGTCCCGGCTTGCCAGCAAGTGCTGAGAGTGCGTGATTCCAGCCTGCAATGCATCACAGTGATGTGGCGATCTATATTTCACTGGGGCAGCAGCTCCAAGTGCTCCTGTTGGGGAAACGTAGCCAAGTGCCTGCTCTGAGAATGTGGTCGCTGGGCGTTGTGGAGAAGGGGGGATTGGCAGTGGAACGTGGAACCCCGATGGGTGCGGAGAAGGCGTGGACCCCCCCCTGGGGCCAGTCTCTCTATCCCTGCCTGGTGGCAGGGAGGCCTTGTGCACTTCTCTCCCCCTCTCCCAGTATCCAAGCCTCCTTTGAGGCCCTCCCACGGAATAGCAGGGGATGGTTTGCCTTGCCTGGCTTTTACACCTCGTTCTGCTCTCTTCCCTCCTCCCTTCAGCTTCTAGCGGTGCGTTAATTTGGAAGAGCGTTGAAATGTGACTAATGTCCTTAAAGTTTCTGTCAGTTCTTTTTCTTCCTAAATTCATTTGATAAGAAAGTGAGAAGCAAACAGAATCCTCGTGTTTAAGCAGATAACTTGGGAAGCCTTTTCCATCTCACTTTAAAAATGGCCATGTCATGGATTCTGCAGAAAGGCTGGTTTTCTCATAGGGGCTTTTTTAAAAAAAAACTTTTGATATATAATATATGTATTTGTCTGCATGGTAAATTTTGTTTTAATAATCTTGACGTGCTTTTATAAAGATTTAGGAATAAGAGATTTTTTTGAAAAGATGTTAGAGCCATTCTCTAAAAATGACATCTCATTAAAGTGAAATTCATCTGCTGGGATTGGAAGTGTTACAGACAAGAAGAAAACACTGGCTGTATTTTTTTAAAGTGGGGTTTCCCCCCCCCCATGGGAAGTACTTCTTAATCTTTTTAATGAGGATGTTGTGAGACACACAGCCCTGCATTGTTTCTGAAAAGTCCTGACATCTGGTCTAACATAATCCGTTTTCTGTTAGGTAGTAGCTAGAAGCTTCTTAATAATAATAATTTTTTAAAAAATGTAGCTGCTTTTTTTTTTTTGCAAAGCTGTGGATTAATCTCTCAAATGCTCAGTGCAGCCTCTTCTCTCCCACAGGAATGAATGACACTTTATAATGTTCAATCTCCTTTTGCCAACTGAAGCTGACATCTGGGTGCTTGTCTTAACTTATCCTAATGGGTTGCCAAGACTGGAGCTTGCATGCAGGGGTCGCCCACCTAGGAGGCTGGCAAAGCACTTGCTTTGAGTGGCAGGCGAGGAGGGGCAGCAAAGTGGCAGTGAGTACCTGCACCCACCCACCCCCACCTGCCTGGGTGCTGCCTCAGCCTTGGAGCGCAAGCAAGAGGAGGACTGGTGCATCGCTTAGCATCTCCTCCTCCTCGTCCAGGGGCATTGCCAAAGATCATGGTAGAAGGCCTGCAGGAGGCAGGCAGCGGCTGCTGTCATCCCATTCCTGATAATCCTCCTCTCGTCTCCTGCTGTTTCTCCTTCCACAATCCTCCCTGCCGACGAGCTTAGAAGAGGCAAGGAGGTGTTGGCAGCCATGGGGCATGTGTGTACATGTTGGCGCACTGGTGTGCCCTCCAAACAGACAAAAGGCTAGGTGGTGGGATTTGATGCTGTTTCATGCTCTGGATGGGCCTCCTTGCAGAAATGCCATTACATTGGGCCACTTGCCTCTGCTCTCCAGGGACATTCTCCCAAGATTTGCACTCACTGTTATTGCACTGTTATTTGCACTCACCAATATTGCACCTCCACCACTTCTGCAGTTGCCCTTGTTGGGAGGGGGGGCGCCCCCCCTGCGGTGACTGGACTTTGGGCGTGAGCTTGGACCACCCTGTCTGTGCTCTTGGCCTTTCCCTTTGAGGTACTTGCTGTGGACAGACTGGCTGCTACAACAGGGGGCTAGACAATTGGAGGGATGCTCCCCGTGAAAAGTGGGGCCCCCCTTGCGATTCTCAGCATCTGAGGCCCTGTCCGCAGTTCAGAAGTCCTCTGCTGTGGTCTGTGGTGGCCCCCTTTGTCTGGGGCCTGCTGCCCTGGAATGTTTACTACCCCCCCCCCGATGTTTCTACATTGAAGGACAACTTTTCAAAAACACTGTCAGGCATTTTACTTGGTTTGCTCAAGTTTGTCCTGTGCAGGGCTGCCCGCGAAGACCCCCCCCCAATACAAATGCACCTCTGACACTGTTTCCTGTTGCACCCCTGCTGTTCCAATTGCTTTGAGTGCTAGTTTTCTTTTGGGTGCAAGTCAAAATGCTGATTGTGTAAAGATGTAAAAATTTCCAGAAATTTAGAAGCTTGGAAAAAAAGCCTGTTTTTTTCCAGGGTTTTTTTTCCGGAAAAAAACAAAACTTTTTGGATAAATTGAAAAACAAAATGCTACATTAGCACTTTTTTTTTCTTTTCCAGATTGAAAGTCATTCTGTTACTTAAGGAACATAAAATATGAGTATGGGCAATTTGACTTGGCATAAAATTATCACAATTAGCATATTAAAAATATAGTGTATCCAAACAATTATTACAAACAGAATTTACTTTTTTTTATAATATTTATTTGTAATTGTAATGAATGGAGCAACAATCTCCTGAACTGTTTACTAGTTTATATGGAACAGACAAAAAACCTCCACAAAACAATTTTTAAAAATCTAGAACTATTATTCATATTTCCCCTCCACAGTATTAAATAAAAATTTTAAAAAAACCCATTCTCATAAAAAGAATTGAGGGAAGTGCAGGCAGCCAAAGGAGAGAACCACACCGGGAAGGCAACGTCTGGGCCTGAAGATTGGCAGATCACAAGAATACTGTAGATTTGTAAAAACCCCATGGAAAAAAAATGGTGGTTTAGACTAGCCTGCTCACGTAAGCCGCCTTGGGCATTTGCTTCGGCATGGGAAAGGTGGGGTATACATTCTTCAAATAAATAAATAAAAGGGAGTGGGACTAAGTTTCAATGAATGGGCATGAAATTTAATCAGAATCATTTTCTGAGCTGTAATTATCAGTATCAGTTTCAGTCTCTGCTTCTGCAGCTCCTCTGTTGTGTCTGTCATTATCACAGTTATTATGACTTCTAAAAACTGAAGATTTGCTCAAGAGGCACTTTTCCAAGTGGTGCTCCTCTTATATTTAGCAGGGGGAGAGTAACAGTCCCTCTTCACCCCAGCGCAGTGTCTTTTCTAGTGGCTGTTGCTGGTGGTGCTCTGCATTTTTTCTATTGTGAGCCCTTTTGGGACAGGGAGCCGTTTAACTTATTATTTGCCTGTAAACCATTTTGGGAACGTCATGTTGAAAAGTGGTACATAAATACTTTTTGATTGACTGACTGACTTTCAGGTCCTTGTTGTTGCTCTGTATTTTCTTCCAATGCTTTGAGGCCTAGCGAAGCGGAAGAACAGAACCAAACATACCCACCTGACATGCAAAAACAAAACTGAAACCTTTTTCTTGTGACAACTGCAGCACCTCCTAATATAAAGGAAGAAAAGCATCTTGTTCTTGCATTGGAGAGGTCAGTTTGTAACCTAGGACTTGCTTGTCCTCCGTGCGCAGAAATTAGAATAATCTGACACCATACATATTTTTTAGAAATGATTTGGAAAATATTTGAGTACCTTGTCTTAAAATATTTTATTCATCATGTTAAAATATTCCATAATCATTTTTTTCTTTTTTCAATTTTTCCAATTTTTTTTTGGAAAAAAACAAAAAGGCTTCAGGGGAAAACATGGAAAAAACCCGTTTTTCCCCCAAATTTTTCCGGATTTTTCCCCAGGCCTTCACATCTCTATGGTTGTGACCTTCAAAGCCCTGCATGGCCTGGGGAGGGGGTACCTAATGTTACTGGGTCCTCTAGGGGGAGAAAGGCAGGATGACAGTATGGTAAATGAAGCCAGTAGTGCTTGGAGAACAGCCTTCTCCCCTGTGAATCTGCCCATAGCCTGAGGTCTGCTGGGGGACCCTCTTCTGCACCCTCTATTTTTTCTGAGGGGATACAGAGGTGGGCCTTCTCACCAGTGCCCCCCGCTCTCTGCGGAACTAACTCCCTTGGGGGGGGGGTTGCTGTGCTTCCCCCGCTTTTGGGTTCCTCACTCTCTGAAGATTGACTTATTCGCTCAGCTTTTTCTGGATTTTCACTCCTCTGTGGCGGTGGTTTTATATTGTTCTTAGTTTGTTAATGTTGGTTTTTAATCCCTGGCTGTATCTTGAAATATATTGCCAGCTGCATTGAGTTTAGTTAAGGGAATGTGGTGGGGCATAAATCTTTGAATGACATAGATGCTCAAGCAGGCAGCTCTGTGGAGTCAGGGACACACACACACACACGCCCGTCATGCTGTTGAGATGCTCTTGGAAATGTCTTTTGAACCTTCCTTACCGTCGTGGTTGCCAGACAGGAACTTCTGTAATGTAATTGAGAGTTGACCGGGCAGAGCAAGGCAAGAAACAGCTTCTCTCCTCTCTGCTTGGCTTCTGCTTGGAGCTTTTCCTTAAGAAGCATCAGTACAGCATCTCTCAAAAGCTGGAGTGTTGTGGACCAACCAGTGCGTAAGATCCAGACCATACAAATTCCAGAGCTCATTTTCAAAACGGGTCCAGTGAGTTGTCCTGTCATGTCCTCCTGAGACCCCCCCCCCCGGTGTCCTCTTGTGCCTTTCATTTGCTGTTGACTTGGCCATTTTTTAACAGGCTACATCTTGAAGTGGTGATGTCAGGAGTTGGCAGGGTTGGGGTGCGGCTGAGAGCTCATCTGCTTGCCGGCCGTTGCCTTGGTCAGCTCCTTGTGACTTCTCTTTCAGAAGTGGGGTGTGGGTGTGTGTGGGTGTGCATGTGCGCGTGCGTGCTTGTTCCAGAGGGGTGGGTGAGGCAGGGCGCCAACTCTGAGGGAACGCCATTCACATCGGAAGGAGGAGGAATGCTGTGGAACATCCCGTCTGCTCATTCACATGTGCACATCGGTGTTCCTATGCAGGTCATGCATGTACATGCATGCACCAAGGGTGGGGTGATCTACCCCAGATATCAAATATGCCACTGAGCTGCCATTAGACCTGGCCCCAACTGGGGGAATCTCGAGGTAAGGGGCAGCTCTACCTTTCACTTTGAGTGGCTCACCCTAAATACGCCACTGCTTTTGCCAAATGCCCCCTGAAGCCAAGGATGCCCCATGCAGGTGGCAGCCCACCTCTCTCTTATTTTGCAGTGTTCTCCTTTGGTAGCAGGGGCAGGAGTGGCGACCTCCTCCCCCCCCCCGCCCCACCTGCAGCAGGCAGGGGCCAATTGAGTAGGCCTGTCAGCTCCTCCTACTGGCCACCTGTTAGAACTGAAGACACCTCCAGCTAGAACTGCAAGCCTCACTTCGGGCAGAGGTGGCTGTGTAGGAGTGTTGCAGGAATTGGGGTCTCTCAGCCCACCCTGTATGCCCTTGGATGTGTCTTCTGTAAAGCTCCTGTGAATGAAAGGACTGGGGTCTTGAAGTACCCAGTAGCTGCTGAAAAAGCGGAAAGCACCGGTGACGTGAAACATCCGAGATTCTGCTCTGACTGAAGTGTTACGAAGAGTCCGCCAGGGTCAGATACGAAATACTGGAGTGGTCAGTTGACAAACGGCCCAGCCCTCTGCATGTTTACTCAGAGGTAAGTTCCATTGAGTTCACTGGAACTTAACACCCAAGAAAAGCTTGCGCAGAATTGCAGCCCAGACCACTCTTGGCGGGTCAAATGTCCGACTCAGTCAAATGAAAATGGGAGTCCTGGAGCCCTGCAAAGCGACTCGAGGGGCAGCGGGAGAGGGGGAAGCCCCACCCAGGTTTCCTTGCCCTTCAGGGAGCAGCGGCAGTAATTGAGCTCTACTTTGGAGGAACTAATGAAAACAAAATAAAACCAGGACTCGGAGGTTAACGACCACCTTTAAATGCATATGAAAATGCTTAAGAATAATGGGATTTTCTTTTTTTAATTTTGGTTAATGGAGTAGTAGATTTTTGAATTGATCCTATTAAAAATAAAACTGTCACTTCCAAACCTGGGGAAGCAATTATGGGTTATTTAGTTGACAGGGTATTTTGTGTTAATCTTGGGCCGCTTCTCCTCCGGCACAGCAATGACGTTCTGCAGGGAGGGTTCAGAAGATCCTGGCCGTGGGGCCTTCAGATCAGTGATAAGGGGTGTTGGTTACCTCTGTCTCCTGAGAATGTTTTCTCCTTGGAGGGGAGAGAAAGCAACTTTCCAGGTGTGGAGCTGACCTACACAGTTGGTCTGTTTTGCCCAGTATTGTCTGCTCTGACAGCAGCTCTCCAGGGATCTCTTCCAGCCCCAGTACGCGATCCTTTGACTTCAAAATGCTGAGCATTGAACCTGAGATCTTCTGCAATCTTTTCCAATATGCTGTTCCACTGAGCCATCTCCCCAATGTTTTAATGCAGGGAAAATCACTATATGGGCTTAGCACCAGTTCACTAGATGAGTTCTGAGCCTAGATAAAATCCAGTTATAAACAAGCAATCACTACATGTAGCAGGATTTGCCTGTGTTTTCTCCTTGTTTCTAGCCTTGCTTGTAACTAATAATAATAAAATGAGGCTGCAATCCTTATAAACACTTGCCCTGGAAGCAAACTACATTGAACACAATGGGACTTACTTCTGGGTAGGCATGTATAGGATTGTGCTGTAAGACTAGTGGATTTTTCACTGCCAGGTGAGTAGAATGGGAGGTGTTGTCAAAAGGAGACAAAAGCATCACACTTGTTACACACACACACACACACACACACACACACACACACACACACACACACACACACACACACACACACACACACACACACTGTGCTTTTTACTTTACTTGGTCCCATGGTGGCTAATGTTGTGTAATCAAAAACGTTAATGTAAAAGCACAAAATCAAGGTGTCAAAACCAGAAACAAACCAGGATCCAGTTGCAGCCGGCATTGGCCTTTTCAAGAGTCCAAACACCTGACCAAACATGAAAGTCTTGGCTGCCTGTCCCATGTCTCCTGTGGCAGAGTTTCTACATGGTGCACATGGTGCATGCCAACGTAGCAGCAGCACATGAAGCTGGAGCCATCAGTCCTAGGTCTGGGGCTTGGCAAGCGTGAGTCCCTGCGGCTGCGAAGGTGGCAGGTTCTCTGAGTAGTGGCCAGCAGGGTGATGGAAGCAGGGTGGCAGCAGTGGCAGCTGAAGGTCTCCCTTGGTGGGGCCCCAACATTGTGAGCATTGACTTGGGGCCAGGAGGGCTTTGGCCAGTGGGGCTGGTCTCCCGGCTTGACCTGCCTGCAGTTCCCACCAGCAGCGCCACGGAGCAGGGAGCGAGTGCCGAGAGGGAGCTCCTGGCAGCGCTTGTTCTGGCTCCTGTCTGCAGCGCCCTTGATGTCTCTCGTGGGCTCCTGTCTGTCCGCCATCCTCTTTCAGTGACCCCGGGAGCGTGAGCCTGTTCCCAATAGGCAGGCAGGCAGGCAGGAAATAAAGGTGCCAAAAGCGAGGCTTGTGCGGAGGGAGTGCACGGCAGCCCTGAGGACGGAGAGAGAGGAAGAAGAAGGCGGAAGGAAGGAAGGACAAAACAAGTCTAGAGGGAGAAGGCAGAGATCCAGGAGAAAAGCCAGAGAGATCGGGGAGGGGGGCGGTCAGGTGTCAAACACCAGAATCCCATGCACATTTACTTGAAAGTAAGTCCCATTCTGTAAGTGGGGCTTAAAACCCAGATAAGTGTGCATAAGCAAGAGGGAGGATGAGGACAGCTGGGGGCTGGAGTGGGAAGGAAAAATCAGAGCGAGAGAGAGAGGGAGAGAGAGGAGCAGGACGAGGAGCTAGAAAGACACGCCAGCTAGAAAGAGGAGCTAGAAAGACCATGTTGCCTGCAAAACACTGAACCCCTGCAAACGCCAGGCCGTCTCGAGCCCAGTCAGCAGCCAAAGCTGCCTTTTGCTGAGCCAGGCCATTGGCCTGGGCAGTGTATGGTCTGCGCTGACTGGCAGCAGCTCGCCCGCATTTCAGACGGGGGGGGGGACCGAAGTGAATTCTTCGTTGCGGGGAAAATCGGATTCCCAGCAGCAGCCCCACTTGTGACGTGTCGCAAGTTCTTTGCAGACTGGGGTGAAGCGAGCGTCCTAGATACACCTGCCAGCTCATGTCTGATGCCTGTGGCGCCTGGGTGATGACCAGCATGTTTCCCGTCCCAGGTCTTCATTGCTTCATGAGCTCGTAAAGATGCATTTTTAGAAGTTATGAAGAGGCTCAAAAGTTGGTTGGCTGCTGGGGTTCTTCGCCAAGCCTGGACATTTTGCCCAGCATCCTGCGCGCCACATGGGTGCTCCCACCCTGGGCTGTGACCAAGACAGAGAGAGCCCCCCATGACTGGTCCACGAGGCCGCCTTTCTTCTTGCCTGTGGGAGCGAACGGGAGTGTCAGGGGAGCGTGTCCCTCCTGGAAGCGTGAAAAAGGCCACTGTGGGACTTGCACTGTTTGCCGGAGGAGGTGGTGCAGCTGTGCTCCTTCCAGCTTGCACTGGGGTGGAGTGTAATGGAGGGAGCTCGGAGGAGCGCTTCCCTGGCATCCGGCTTTGCCGGAGCTCCTTCCCATCCTGGCGAATGTCGGCTGAAACAGAAAACAAATCACAACACCTGAGGCATCCCTTTTCCAGATACAGCAGTGGAATGAGTGAACGCCAGAAGCAGCAATCCCTGTTTCAAACAGATTCCTATTCTCAAACAACACAGAACTAGAGTCTGTTCCACACAACAATTCAAGCTGTGAAGGCTTGTCACTAAATCTTGACGTTGAGATAAAATCTGGCAACATCAAATTTAGCCATGTGAAGCCCGTGTCATGCAATATAAACAATAAGCAGTGTAGCCTTGAAAAATACAAGTCTCTCAGTATTTATTGAGAGTGAAAAGTTTACACAGTCTGAGGGTGCAATCCTAACCTGGAATTAGGCTGGCACAGTTAAACCAGCAAAGTTTGGCCAGCGCAAGGGCCACCATAAAGCGCGTTGGGACCATTCTTGGAGTTGGAGAGGATGGCGCACGTCTGTGTCCTGGCCTCTCTGACTCCGAGAGTAGTCCAAACATTCTCTACAGCGTTCCTTGTGCCAGCCAAACTTTGCTGGCCTAACTGTGCCGGCCTAACTCCAGGTTAGGATTGCGCCCTGAAACAGGCTTCTCTATTATTTCACACGTATGTTCTTTTTTCGGTTTGGCATGCACGTTTCCTTCACATATTGCAGAAGATGGAGGAATTTGAAAGGGGTGAGGTGATTGGAGAGATGTACATGCCTGTAGTACAACAGAAATTGTAATGCAGTGTTAGCAATGGTCTTGGTCATTAAAAAGCACTTTGGGACAGTAAAGGGCAGCTAAAGCAATATTTGTATAGACAGTTTTGCTAACTGTCCTAAAGAGAGATGGCTCACTTGGCATTTAGTTGACGTTAGTGCTCCCTGTTTTAGCTGGCTCTGGATCCAAGACTTGTTTTTGCCATTCTCCAGTGGGATCTCCATGGCAGGGTCAGGCCTCGGCATCTGGGAAGCTCCTCCTCTCAGGTCAAGCAGGTCAGGTGACAGCATCTTGCTGAGGGGAGGGGCTCCTCCATTCCCCAGATGGACCCTGCCTTGTGGTCAGAAAGGTTATGGTTTTTGCTTCCTAGCTAGTCAGCTTCTGGCTGATTGCCGTAGACTTGCTTATTCAGCCTGGTCCCTTTGAAGAATTGGACCCTTGAAGCAGCAGAACTGGCCACTTGCCTTTTCTGTGGTTTTACCTTCTGCTGGGCCACCAAAGGGCTCAGAAGGCTCAGGAGTGCACAGCCCCGTCACGGAGCTCTGCCCGGCGGCCGTCTTGCCTCTTCGGATCCTTGTGTTTGTCTTCGTTGTTCTTAATGTTTGTTTAGTTTTCTTGTTTTATGCTTTTTAAAAACATGAGTTGTGTAAATTGATTTCTTTTAAAGAAGTGGTGTTTAAATATATTAAATGCAATTCATTTAAACATTTCATAGTTGTTTTTTTTTGTGTGTCCCCAAATTTAAGCTTTTTCCACTGGAAAAATGGGAAGAAATGCCTTGACCTGGGGAAGGAAGGAAGGAAGGGAGGGTTCTCTGGCCCTCGCATCTCCAGTCACCACTGCCAGTCATTTGCGCCAGCCACGTATGAAATCGCATCCTGGCTATGGAGCATGTGATGCTCTGCAGTCAGGAGCCCTGAGGGTCAGGCACCCACTTCTGATGTGTGCAGGGCCCAGGGAGGCTGCGGGTGTCTGGAAGCAGAGGAGGTGGGTGGCCGAGTGCTTGGAGCCCAGGCCGGGTGCTGGGGCTGAAGGGCAGAGCTGACCAGGGGCGTGACTGGGGCGACTGGTGTGGGGAGGCAGCCTGGCAGCTCTGCTCCCCTGCCCATTGCCCAGTCTGAGGGAGCTCGGCAGGCGCCGGAACTGTAGGCGAGGCAGTGGCCGGACATTGGCTCTTTGGGATCGCTCCACTCCCCAGGTCAAGAAGGCTCTCCCCTGGGCTTGAGCTTTCTGCAGTTGTGTCCAGACCCAGTTGACTCTTGAGTGCTACCGGAGGAGGCCCAGTTTTTCTGCCCATCCCCCCTTTTTGCATGCACTAATGTACACCTCCAACCCCCCTCCCCACTGTTGCTGCAGCCACTTCCCCTCCTGACTTCTTTCCATGCATTTTCAGAACTGGCCGTTGTGGGAGTGGCAGAGAGAGAGAGAGAGAGAGAGATTCCTCCTCAGGCTGGCCTGTTCTGAACAAGCAGCAGCAGGCGAGAAGGCCAGGAGGGATCATCTTCCCCGTGGCTCTTCTTTCGGGGGACAGGAGCACAGCAGGCTCGACTTCCTTCTCCAGTTCCCCACCACAAGTCCTGGCAACAGTGCTGGTTCCCTCCCCCCCCCGCGTTCACTTGGTCTCATTTGAAAGCGAGCAGTGAGGCTGGCTGGGACTGCCTAGAAGAACTGGGTGGGGCATGGAGCTCCCCTGCCAGTGTGCCACCTCCCCCAGCTCACTGCCTGAAGCAAGGGCCTCAGTTGGTAGCAGGACTAGCCTGACCGGCTGTCTCCCCTCAGTAGGAGGCAAAACAGAATCTGAAACTGGTCCTTGATCTGCAGGGCTGGCCCCATTGCCGCTGCCCGCACCCCTTTCCTCAGCCCTTGTGCCCGGGCGGCGGATGCCGGTCTTTGCAATAGTACCTCCTCACTGACCCTGCCTGGAGGCTGCAAGGCCAGTCACAGCCTGACTTACCTGGGTAGCAGGTGCCACTTGCCACTGCCCCAGGTGAAGGCAGGGAACAGCTGCATTCCCTTCGCATGCTGGGAATTTCCCCAGGAGCCTTGCCTGCTCCCGTGGAAGGATGTGTGTTTCGTACTCTTGGCTACCATAGTGGGACAGCATGTAACAGCCTGTCTGCGTGGCTCCTCTCATTTGTTTGTGACACCAGCCAGCCATTCGTAGACAAAAACAAGGCAATCTTAGCAGGCGGCTCTTCCTTTATGCTGTGCTCCACATCAGCCGTCTCTGACGGCTCGCTGCCTGCCGCCCCCATCCATACACCGTTGTCTCATTTTTACCATGTTGACTCATGGGCCGTGTCTTGGATATATAGGGAAGTGGCACTTAATTTGAATGAATGTTCTCCCGTCCTCTCTGATCTTCCGCAGCTGCCTGTGCGGCGTCGGCTCAACTCTGTCTTCCGCGTTTTACATTTATAAATGGTCATCTCGCAGGACTCCATCCTTCTCTCCGCTCCTGTTTTGGGTTTTTAATAACGCTTTTCTGATACTCCTGGAACTTGTGACAACTTCTATTTCTGTGGCTTGGAATCAATGCCACATTCTAGTCAGACACTTAAGAGACAGAGCCGGTATTGAGAAATTGTACGGGGTGCCTGCAAAGTTATCTCAGCGGCTCTGTTTACCTCTTCTCACGCTTTGGAAAAATCAGCTTGGAAAAATTACAGTAGGATTATGCATAGATTTTGAATAGGCAAACTGAATCCTGCCTGCCTGCTAGGAGTGGTGGAGGGCGTGTTTGGGGGAGCGGCGCCCCAGAAAAGGCACTCCCGAGAATCCTCCGCTCCCCTGGAACATTTTGTGGGGGCCAAAAGGCTTTGCGGGGGTGGGGAAAACCATGGCATTTCTCATGGAGCAAGCTTTGGATTCAAGCCAATGTATCTGGGTGCTTTTCTTTACAGTTATCCCCCCCCCCGTCCAGTTCCCAGCCCGGGAACTCTTAAAGCTGACAGTAATCAGACTTGTGGACTAGGCTATGCTCATGCTTTTTGTTCTCCAGCACCAACAAAAGCAAAAGTGCTCTGCAGAAGCTGCTGGCACAAAAGGTGAAGCGAGATTCTGGTGCAGCGGGAGGCAGGTTGTTGCCCCCGCTAGCAAGGACCCCGGTCGCTCCTTCTTAGCCGCTGTCGTGTGCAGCTTGACCCGGACTCTGCTTTCCAGACCCCGCCAGGCTCTGCTGCGCTAAGCCCCTCCAACTGTTTCTGGCATCTGGGCTGCGCCTGGCCAAATTGTCAGGGCGTTGCAGATGACTGACAGGGCGCGTCTCCAGGCCCTGTAAAAGAAGGAAGCCACATCAGGGGGCAGGAAGGTCACTCAGCTTGGCAAATGGTCAGGCTTAATTTAAAATTGATTAATTCCTCCTTTCCAGGCTAAAACAAACATGCGGTTCTTTTCCAGGCCGAGGGATGGTTCCACCTGTTTCTTCCTGCGTGAGAAATATGCAGGCAGCCAAGACTTCCAACCCCAGGCAAGGCCAGGAAATGCAGGGCCCAAGGGCAGGAGCCCAGTGCTTTTGGCAGCCCTCCTGTTCTGGAGGAAGTGATCTTGGGGTTCTCTAAAGGTGAAGCAGGCAAACTCTGGGCTGAAGGAAAACAGAAAAGGGGGGTGGTATTGGGCATCTTTGGGTGTTTGAGAATTATGCGCTTATCGGGGTGGGCACTTTAGGGCAGGGAGAGCTTTGTGGTGCATAAGTGACTGAGAGCACCATCCTCACCTGGAGTTAGGAGAGCACAATCTTAACTGCTGGCACGGTTAGGCCAGCAAAGTTTGGCCAGCACAAGGGCCACCGTAAAGCGCGTTTGGACCACTCTTGAAGTCAGGGAAGGTGGTGCACGTCTGCGTGCTGCCCTCTCTGACTCCAAGAATGGTCCAGCCATCGATTACAGTGGCCCTTGTGCTGGCCGAACTTTGCTGGCCTAACTCCAGATTAGGACTGCGCCCTGAATCATGGTCCTTTGATGTGTGTCCAGCGGTCTGCAGAGTTGTCCGTTCTGTTTCAAATACTTGCCTGCTGGTCCATAGAGCCTGTAGCAGCCTCCCACCTAAGGAACTGGTCAGAAATGCTGTGGTTCCCGGGCCGTGTGACTGGCTCAGCTGCTGCTTCCTGTTTCATCCAAAAGGCCCGAGGACTCCACCCCAAAGAGTTTGCAGTCGACGGTTTCCGCGTACCAGCCAAGGGAGGGAACAGAGGCAGGGTAAGAAGTCGGGGATGTGGAAAGAGTCTCTCTTATAGCTCCCATTTCTCCTGGCTGCGTGGAGGGCGGCCAACCTCATTGGCTCTTCTGGGACCAGCTGCCATTTGGCTCCTGCCATCAGCAGTCATTTCACCTGGCTCTTATGGAACTCAAAATCGGCTTCTCCTGTCCCCCCACCCCTTTCGTAATGTTTCAGGGTTTTTTTAACCCGTCAGGTAGAGTCCATGTTGTGTTTTGATCTGTGTACAACTCCTGGAACGTGATGAGTAGTTTATAAATTATCACCCCCATCAGTTGCGGCACTTATTTGGGTTTCAGTTAGGGGTGAGAATTAATTCTGAAGTGTTGCAGCAAAGGTTGATTTTCAGGAGAGAGCATGACAGCTATGTGGCATCGTGCTGGTGATTGGGAAGGCACTGCAGCTGGAAAGAGGGGTGGGGGGGGACAGGCAGTGCCCTTTGAGAGCTCCCGAGCAAAAGCCCTCTTTGCAGCCTCTCTTCCAGGCATCGGTCTGCGGTATCAGCACCCCGGGCAGGGTGGTGACTCTGCCCTGGCGCAGCAATTTGGGCGCTGCTTGTGTTGTTCTGTTTGTTTAGGTGCGAAAGGCGTTAGAAATTAAGTTGTTCTGCTGTTGGGTGTCCAAGACTCCTTGACGCAAACAGCGATCCCGTGAATATGAGCTTGCTGAGGCTGCAGTTGGTGAATGGGAGCGCGTTCCCCTGCTCAGCAGTTTTTTAGCTCCATTGACAGTCAAGCCCAAACCTGGCAAGCTGTTTCCATTTTAATTTGGCCAGTCGCCTAACTCGAGTCAGCTGGTGCCGGGGCCCCTCGAAGTCGGTTTCCTGGGGACTGCCAGGCGTTGCAGGAACATCTGTGGCCGGCCTCTCCTCTCCTGCCTGGGAGCGCCTGACGGCTGGCTGCGGGGGCCTGGGTTGCCGCACAGGCCACGGGAGCAGCTGTTCCACGCAGTGCCCACAAGGCTCCGCTAGAAGGGGGTGTCTGCGAGAGAGGCTGGCGGGTCTGAAAGGTCACAGCTGCTAAATTTGGGAAGTGGCAAAGGGCACGCTAATTGTGGCATCCGGTGCCAGGTTGGTGGCGGCTGGTCTGAAAAAGCACCAAAGATTTCTCAATCTTTGGTCAGTGCAAAACTTGCAGCGATCGTCGTATGTGGCAAAGTGGATTTGTGGAGCTGTGCTAGCCAAGTTCGTGGCCCTGCATGCGGAAAGCTCAATCTCTTCTGTATCCCGTCCTGTCTTGCAAATGCACGGTGGGTGTCAACTTGAGGGGACGGCTTTGAAACATAAAACACCGCTCTGTAAAACCTATTAGATTAACCTTATTAGATTAAAACCTATTTAATTAGATTAAATGCCAACCACCCTGCGTGCAAATGACACGCAGTTGTGAGCGACTCTCCCAGGAAAGAGCACCACGATTGTAACCTGGTCGTCAAGAGTCCTGCTCTGTGAGAGACCTACTGGAGGCTGCTACACAGAGGCCTGGATTCAGGAGATCCGTGAAGATGCCAGCAACCACCCCGTTCCCCCTTTTTGGCCCAGTTCAGACATCACCGGAAACGGTGATTCCTCACGAACTGAATGAGCCTCTGCCCCTTCCCCCCTTGTTTCTTTTGTGTATAAGGGGAGAGATTTGCTTGAAGTTTGAATCAAACTACAGTGCTGGAACTGGAGCTGTGGTTTTGCTTCGGACCACTGAAACAGATCCTGGTTTGTTCTTCCGTATAGCTGGTTTGAAGTAAACCGCAGTTCAGACATTTGCAGAATTGTGGATTATTTCCAAAGAACAAGATAAACCTCTCTTCTCTTGTGCAGGGTTGTTAATGAGCAGGAGCCCATGACTCAGAGAGCGCAATCTTTACCTGGAGTGAGGCCGGCACAGTTAGGCCAGCAAAGTTTGGCTGGCACAAGGGACACCGTACAGCACTTTTGGACCACTCTTGAAGTCAGGGAGGATGGTGCACGTCTGTGTGCTGGCCTCTCTGACTCCAGGAGTGGTCCAGCCATCGATTACAGTGGCCCTTGTGCTGGCCAAACTTTGCTGACCTAACTCCAGGTTAGGACTGTGCTCTCACAGAGGCTCCTTCTTGTGGTGGGGACCAGGGTTCCCATGATGGCAGGAATGGGCCCTCGTCTTCCAGCATGGACTGCACAGATGTGTAAGGTGTGCCACTTGCTACATCAGTTCCTCAGCCTCAGCTGTCAGCAACTCCAGCACCACTTATGCTACTGAAATACTTTGGAGGAATGCTTAACATTCATGTTTGCATGACTACCCTAAACACAAAGCGGCTGTGTTAAGATCTGCTCGGTGGTTGCTGATTATTGATATTGGGGACACTATTCCCCCCCATGTCTGCTGTGACTAGGATAAGTAGTGGCAACTGTTACTGAGCACTAGACTTAAAACATTAGCTAGATTGTCTGACCCCGAGGCATTCATCAACAGACCAGCAAAGGAGGTTTATTAGGAAATGGAGTGGAAATGAAGCTTCCAGCGCCCTAATGCTTTTGTACAAAGCTGCAGTGCATCAATTCTTGGAAAACTGTGTATAGTTTTGGTCTCTGGAAAAAGGGCTGCCAAAGTCATAGAGGGATCTGGAGGAAAAGGAAAAGCGTTTGGGACTTTTCAGTTTAGAGAAAACACAGCTAAGGCAAGGCATTATGGAAGTTACGAAGTTACTGTATTCATGGTATAGAAAAAGAGGACAGAGAGACGTTTCTTTCTTTCCAAGAACACTGGCAATCCAGTCCAATGAAACTGATTGGTGGGAAAGTTAAAGGTGGACCAGAGGAAGTCCTTCATACGCACCATAATGAGCACGCTGCTGGAAGGTGTTGTGGTGGCCACTTGCTCTGCTAGATCTAAGAAAAGCCCTGCTGGATCAGGCCAAAGGCTCCTCTAGTCCAGCTTCCTGTATCTCACAGCAGCCCTTGGAGGTCGCCTTGGAGGGCATCGGGCAGATTCATGGAGCAGAATGCGCCTGTGTGGAGAGGTCACCTCTGGGGAGCACTCTTTGTACTGCTTGTGGGCAGGCTTTACTGGACCTTTGGTCTCTTACCCAGCACCTTATGTACTACTTCAATCTTCTTGCTTTATAGTTCCAGCATCTGCCAAAGTTTAGACTATAGTTTATAGTCTGCCAAAGGCTTCACTGTCGTGGGCTGCCTGGCCCCAAGCTGAGCTCCATGTGTGTGTAATGTCATCCCTGAGCAACAGGTGATGGCATTGCGACATAATACCGTTGGACTATTAAACTAGGCCAGGGGATTCTAAACGCTGCCCGCAGGCCAGATCCGGTGCCTCCTGTTTCCTTCTGCCAGCGGAGTCAAGCGGTGATCGTGCCTGCATGTTCCAAGTGTCCCCGTGCCAGCAGCTTCCTGGCTGTGTCGCCCCAGGAGGCTGAGCGCTTGGTGCTCTGGGTAGGCACCGCTGGCTGCAGGGACAATTGGGACAGGTAGGCATGATGGTTATTTGGCTCCCCAGCGGAACAATAAGTGTGGGTCGCGCTGGGGAATGTTTTCATGGCTGCAGCGGTCTCCAGTTTGGATACCACTGAACTAGGCAGTCCGTGGAAACAAATCAGTATGTATTTTGAATGTAATTTGCATGTGCAAAGTGTGGTGGACATGAGAGTAGTAAGGCAAGCCAGCTCTGCTGAATGGCGCACCAAGATCCCAACCCCTGGTGCTGGGGAAAAAATGGTCTGGCAGGCCTGATCCAACAGGGCTGTTCTTATGAGCCCCCTTTCTGTTGAGCCCCCTTTCTGTTGAGCCACATGGTGGGTCACCGCAATGCATTGAATATTTGATGGTGCAAGTTGATCATATTCCCTAAAACCTGTGTGATATAGCATTGGTATGGCCTTTTCTTCTGAGTGTGCAAAGCACTTCACAGATACGTTGTGGATGTAATCCTTGCAATGACCCTTTTCTCTGAAGCTTACACCTGAACATGTATTTGAATGCAATCATTTCAAACTCCCAGGCACATGAGTGATGCACCCTAGAGGAAATGTTTTGTGATCTGGGGTACTGTATTTGAGTTGCATATTTATAGCTAGCTTCACCTGTGGGAACAGTGCAAAAAGTTTGTGCTGGGACTCCTAAATGGTGTGGGATGATGCAGCCCAGCCATTGCCTTTTACTAGTTCTCAAGAAAAGTGTGTGTAAACTGGACTTTCTGCCTTGATATTAAATTTCTACCACCAACTTGGTCGCTGTTGCTGCTCAGATCCCCCTGGCCCTCTGCTCCTCTGGCTGACCGATGTAGCTCTTCCTGACAGCTGTAATGGAGGGGAGAGGTAGGACAACAGAAACCTGGAGAAGCCCTGCTAGGTCAGACCAAGACCTGTCTTGTTCAGCATTCAGTTTCCCTCCGTGGTCCGGGTCTCTGGAAAGCCCCCCCAGCAGCAGAGGAGCAAGGCATGCTTTTCTCAGGCGTCTGCCTCCTTGCAGCCGGGATTCAGAGGCAGGCTGCCTCTGAGCCCCCAGGTAGGAAAGAGCTGTCAGGACTAGGGGTTGCGGACAGACTGAAAGCCAGCTGCACGGAGGTGCTTGCGAACGCTCCCCTCCCCGTGACGCTGTTCAGCAAGGAAGAAGGCAGGGTATTTGCCAGTCTATGCTTGGGAAGATAAGTGCCTGCTGATCTGGGGGGACGGTGGGGGCAGGCATGGCGGCTTCCCGAGAGAGGCATGATTGGGCCCCAGAGCTAGTTGTGGCTGCTTTCTGGGACCCCCCCCCCCGTGCCTGCTTTTAAGCCCCGTGGTGCTTGCTTTTGGGGTTGCCTTGCCCCTCCCATGAGCAGCACCTGCCTCTCCCTGGACAGACGGGCGCTGCACACCGCCGAAGCCCGGCTTCCTCGGGCAGGTTTTTTGAAATTTTATTTTATGAGAAGAGTCGGTTACGACTCCCCGAGTGCTGTAAAAGTTAATGCGATAGTCTCCTTGCGCCTGTGCTCATTTTTATAATTTTTTATTTTATGAAACAGGACAGGGAGCTTAGTGACTTATTACTATTCATTTCGTTTCAATGCAGTAAATATTGATTCAGTTGGGGGTTTTCAATTTAAACCACTCGGCGATTATATAAAATATTACTAGCCTCTGAAATTATGCTTACCGATCCCTTCGGCTGCTCATTAAGAAAGGAGTGCAATTTTTAGATCCCTCTGCTTTCATCATTCTAATAAATGGGCCCAGCCGCCGTTTTTGCACGCAAGGCGCTGTGGAGGCGCAGCTAGCGGGGGCTTGACAGCTCGGCTGCGGCTCTTAATTTGGCACCACTTTCAAAGGTTTTTTTTGTTATTTATGTTGAGATGTGTAGGCTTCTTGCTCAGATTCCTCCTCCATGGCAGAGAAGGCATGATAGGCACCCCGGATGAAGCGAGATGGCTTGCCAACGCAGAGGGAGCCGGGCGTCTCCTCCCCCCCCCCCCCGGAGCCTGAGCTTGATGGGTCCTGTTTGCAGGTGGCGGGGGGGGGGCAGAAGGGAACAGGCTCCAAACGAGAGGAGGGAGGGGGGAGAACAAAGATTGTATTCGACTGGGGTAATTAGCAGCTGCATAATGACAATCCTTAGCAGTGTTGCCACAGCCAGCAACAGCAGCAGCACCGATCAAGATTTTTGTGACAGATCACAACGTGAGACCAATTCCATCCACTCTGGACGGGCTCTTCAGCACGGTGTATTAGCTGCTGTTGTGTGCAGAGACAGAGGCGGGTAGGTGTGAGATGCATTCAACAAGCCTTTGTGGTGCTTCCCAGGTGATTCATGGAGCCTCTGGGGGAGTCTGCTTATGGCTGGAGTTTCCTTGCACCAAGTTGGGGAGGGTGCCTTTGGGAGCAGAGCTCCAGTGTGAAGAGGCTGCCACCTTCTACTCTGGCCCAGTTTGAAGAATTTCCAATGGGTTGACTTTGTGCCCCAGAACTTCTGCTTGCTGCCTCGCCAGGATCCATCCATCCATCATATTTATATACCGCTTTTCAACAAAAAGGGGTATACAGCCAAAAAGTAATAATAAAGTTAAATGGCTTTGTCTCTCCACCATCTGAAAGAGCTAACTAAACTGTTCAGGGAGCTGGACCACCTTCCCAGCCAGGAAAGGCAAAAGTGGCTGAAAAGATTTAGTGCAGGAAAAAAAAGTGTGTGTGTGGGTGTTTACAAAATGCATGGTGTGGAGAGCATGAGAGAGAGAAGGTTTTCTCTCTTAGTTCTGGAACTTGGGATCATCCAATGAAATGGGCTGACTGACAGTAGATTCAGGGCAGACAAAAGGTAATTTTTCTCCAGCCAGCACCACAACACAGTCGTTACAGTGTGGAATTGGCTACTGTGAGATGTGGCAAAGGTCGTTAACTCACCTTTGAGGATGGGCTTTGACCAGTCCATGAGGCGGTGAACCCTGTCAATGGATGTGAGCCAAGACGGCTATTAAATATCCCAAACCGTGTGTGTGTGTGTGTTCTTGCTGAGGTGTCTGTGTGGGTTTTGACATGTACTTGAGATTTTTTTTAATGTACTTGGGCATCTCTTATTGCAAAAGGCACTTCAGGAAGATGTTTGGGAGTGCTCAAGATTTCCAGGAAGTTGCACAATCATGACCTAGCATTGTGAAGTGAGTTTCATCATAATTTTGTGTTGTCCTTGCAGTGGCTTTGTGAGGTGGGTGTTGCTTTCCTCTCTGTGGGAAGCCAAGGCTGGGGTGTGTGAGCCTCATTGCACTGGTGGGGCTGACCTCTGGCTAAGGACAAATGCTTCTTCCATTGCCCTGCACTAATTTGAAGGGAGACTTAAGGCCCAATCCTAACCTGGCGTTAGGCCGGCACAGTTAGGCCGGCAAAGTTTGGCCGGCACAAGGGCCACCGTAAAGTATGTTTGGACCACTCTCGGAGTCAGCATACAAACGTGTGGCATCCTCCCTAACTCCAAGAGTGGGTCAAACGTGCTTTACAGTGGCCCTTGTGCTGGCCACACTTTGCTGGCCTAACTGTGCCGGCCTAATTCCAGGTTAAGATCGTGCCCTTAATTTAGGTAGACCTGTATTTCTGTTACTAGTTTTTCTTAGTTGGCTTAGCTAGTTAAACACTCTTTTAAGTAGTACAGGTCCAGACTCCCTGTCCGCAGATTCGGGACCTGTGGATTTAGCTAATTGATGTTCTCCTGTAGCATCAGGGAACTTTCTGTGGCCACGCACAGCCTCTACAGGCCTCAGAAAGGCTCCAGATGTGCCTGGAGTAAGGTTCTGGTTCCCTGTGGAAGCTCTATGGGTTGCAACCCTTGGAGTTAATTATCCGTGGGTTTCTTGTTTTTGTTGGGACTGGTCCATACTGGCCAGGGTGCAAACAGCCTCCTTGACTGGTACGACTGGGGCCACTTGCAGTTGCCGCCTTTGACAAGGACTGCCTGGTGATGCACCCGCTAGATTCCCCACAGATCCTCTGGGCCACCGGTTTGAGGCTGCTGTCCCTTGATCTGCCTTATTGAAGACAGAGCCCTCCCTCAGTATGGAGGATGGACGGGAATGCGACTGTTCCATGAGCCATGGGTTAGTTTTGTTCCAAAGTGGGCATTTCTTTTGACTGCAGGGTTTAGAATCTGGAGCTCAAAAGGAGCCAGCCGAGTTCATGATGAGCCTGAGACCTTCGAAATTGTGCGTGTGTGTCTTATTCTGCCCCCACCCCCTGGCGATCCCGCCTGCTCCTGAAGGCCCTTTTTCCCCTCTTGCATTGCAGCAGGATAGGCACTGTGTTCAGATTGGAAGCTGAAAATGTAGTTTTCCGAGGAGTACAAAGGCCACCCTGCAGAGTAGCTTGATATGTGTTGCCTTTTTGCCGCCCAATTTTAGAATGTTTTCATTTGTAATGAGGGAGCGATCATTTATCTGCATCTTTTGTCGTTGTTGGGAAGTGTCTCTACATGGTTTTCCTGCCTCAGAGTCCTCTCCTTGTGCCTCCCCCTAAGGGCTGCCGCAGTCGAGATTCCACTCCTGTTCCGTCAGCACAAGGTAGGAAGCCTGAACATCCTACGTCAGTGGGCCAGCGAATCTGTCTAGCAGAGCCATTGGCTCCCGCACGGCCTTCGTCTCCTATATAGAGCAGAGCAGAACATCGGGACATTCAAAGGATATTTTGCATTTTGGTTTAAAAATAAGCCCAGAGGGAAGGCAGCCCGTCTTTCTCAGCCTGGGGAATGTCCTAATGGATTTTTCATGTGCGAGCTTTGGAGATGCCCTTGGACGCACTGCAAAGCGTTGCACTGGGCAGAGGGGCTCCTGGAGGGGTGTGTAGGGAACGCGCTCCCTTTCAGAAGTCGAGAGGGAGCGCCTCTCTTCCCCAAACGTGCGTCGCAGGACATGGGCTTGCAGCCGAGGGTTTGGCATCCGCCTGGCAAGGTCTCCCCAGCAGGCCCCGAGGCCTTGGCAGCCCTGCGGGTGAAGTCTTCGGAACAGGCCCTGCTGGGTCACCTGCTGCCAGGCACAGGAGTTCAGCTGGTTTTCTGACGGGTGCTGGGAATGGCAGAGAAGGATGCCGAGAGCAGCACCGTGCGTTGGCCGAGAGATGGCGTCGCTGTCGCACCCGGCTGGGACGCGCAAAGAAGGCTGTACTCCGAAGGAGGAGGGAGGGCTTGTGGGGGAGACTGGAGAGGCCTGGAGCTGTCACTCCTAAGATGTCTGTGGGCGGGGGGGGGCTTACTGCTTCCCCCCCACCCTTTTTGTGGGGTGTGTGCGGCTTTCTCCCAAGTCAGCAAGGTTTGTCGTCTTGGCCCCATAATGCCACAAAGTGCAAGAACCTCCCCCCTTGCCCTGGTTTAATTTGTGGTTAGATATCTGTTAAGATTGCATCCACTTCCCCCAGTCAGCACTTAATTGGCAAGTCACTTGATTTAACAGCGTGGGAGCCGGCACCGGAAAAATGGCTTGAATAAATCACCGCCCGACGCCAGAAAATAGATATAATCTCAACATTAACTACATTAATAGTAGCAGGAGCCGAATTAAGAAAGCCATAAAGTATAGGCAGGAGAGTGTAAATTATCGCCACCTCTCTGTCTCCACATTCCCTCCTCCTGTCCACCCATTTGCGTTCAGAGGTGACTGAAACAAGCCTGTCTGATCCTGAAATCCCCAGGTGAGCTGCAGAAAGGAAGGAAGCCCTTTTCCTGATCACTGCCTTACGGGGCGGAGGGGAGAGAGCGAGAGAGCAAGCCTGCAGCAGCTGTCCCATGTTTATCGGCTTGTTATCAATTTCAGTAGCTTCCTGAATGGATGGAGCATCTTCCTACTCCCTCCCCTTTGGGGTGTGTGGCTTGCTGGGCAGTGTGTGGGAGCACTGGAAGTGCCACTAGTTGTGCCCCTCCTCACTTGTGGTTGGTGCAGGCGCAGAGGCAATTCACTGCTGGAGTTTCTGCTACTTCAGAAAAGCCCTGCAGACAAAAAAAGGCTCACAGAAGGCCCTCCGTACCTGCGAGGGTTCTGCTTCCATAACCCCTGCAGATACTGAAATCCACAGGTGGATTTGGGCACTCCGGTGTGGTCCGGAGTCTTTTCTGAGGTCTGCAGAGGCTGCCTGTGACTGCCCACAGCCTCTGCCTGCCTCCGAATGCCCGTAAAACCATTGAAAAATAAATAAAAGATGGTCCCTGACAATAAGCTTCTAGTTGCTCCTTGAAAAATGCCCTGTTGGGGAAGCAGGGTGCTAAACCTTTGGTCTGATCCAGCTGGTCTCTGTTTTGGCTGTGTGGCTGCATTGTTATTAGCCACGTTAGCTGAATAGAACCTCTGTGTTCAGAGGCAGTCTACCCTGGAGTCATAGGCGATAAACGGGGTGTGCCGTTGCCATCACGTTCGGCTTCTGGACTGTCCAGAGACCTCCAGTTGACCACTGTGCAAAGCAGGGTGCCAGGTGGGATGACCCTTCGGCCAATGCAGCCGGGCTCTTTCAGTAGTTCACCTTTGTGGTTGCCCGTGTAGTCCTCTGGTAGTCAATTGTGGTGCATCCCTCCCGAAAGCCAGGGGAAGAGACAGCTGGGGTCCTGTTTGCAAGCACTTCCCTAGAGGTGATTCTTTCTGGCCTCAGGCGGTTAGATGAGAGGCGGTTGAGAGCCTCCTGCTGCTCCCTCCAAGGTGCTCACAAGGTCCATGGAGAACAGTGCTAGCCAGACCTGAACCGGGGTGCCGAGTCGGCCTTCAGGTGTGCAGAGCTTTGGTCTTCTGGAGATCTCTGCCTCCGCTGCCGCTGCTGTTGGAGGCCAAACAAATTCTATTCTGCCAGACAAGCAAGCTGTGCAAATGTGCTGGACTGGACTTGGTCACCTTGACTTGGATTTGGGGGGGGGGGGCTTGCTGCAGAGGGTGTGTTGGAGCTCCCCAGGATCTGAGAAAATTTTGGTTCTCAGCAGGGTCGACTCCACCTTCATAAATCGGGTTAAACATTGAAACTCTTCTTATGGGCCTACTATGGGGGTGCCGATGGTGGGTGAGGTCACATGAACAACATATGAGAAGCTGGAAAGCAGCTAATCTTAAGGCTTTGTGTTCCGCGAGATGAATTTGCATCTCATTTCTCATGGCTGTGGTAGAGGCTGGATTGCACCTGATGGCAAATAAGTTCTGAAATTCCCCCCTCCTGAAAAATATTTTGTTTATTTGAAGAATTTATTTGCTGCCCTTTAAGATTTCCATAACCTTGGACCTGCTGTTCCAAAGTGTAGGAAACACCCCATAAATAGAGGAATCTGTCCTCTGCTGAGCATGTTGGTTGATCTGGGTCAGAATTGTCTATGCCAGGGGTCTCGAAACTACTGCCCTAGGGCCGCATCTGGCCCTCCACAAGATTTTTTCCAGCCCTCAGCAGCTTGTTTTTTTTTTTTTTTTTTTAATCAGAGCATTGGCTAATGTTTGGCATTTTTACTCATTATATAGCATTTATCAGTTTAGAAATGGCATTATTTCGTTGTAAATATGATTTTTCTCTTTTGTTCTGAATCATACCATGCTGATTACAAAAAAGATCCAAGTAAAATTCATTCATTCATTCATTCATTCATTCATTCATTCATTCATTCATTCAT
>JAJKFI010000036.1:1970417-1981037 GCA_029204185.1 Lerista edwardsae | reverse complement strand
CATTCATTCATTCATTCATTCATTCATTCATTCATTCATTCATTCATAAAAACTGATTATTATTTTTTTTAGCCTGTGAAAATGTGTTTAAAATATGATGTGGCCCTCCTCCTGAATCATTTGGAGACCCCTGGTCTACGCCAACCACCATCAACTGTACTCTGGGGTCTCAAGTGGGTGGTATCCTGTCCTTCTGGGAGATGCTGCTCGGGATTAATTATTATTATTATTATTTACTGAATTTATACCCCGCCTATTGCCCGAGGCACTCAAGGCGGCATTTACAACAATAAAAAATATAAAAACAACATTAAAAACAATTTAAACAATATTAAAATACAATAAAACAAAAAATTAAACAACAAAGTTTAAAACAAGCCATGTGGATCATAAAATATAAAAGTATAACCAGCCAGCCAACCAGCCAACCTGTCAACAGTTAAAAAGCTTTTTGAAATAAAAAGGTCTTCAGCCCCCGCCGAAAAGTTAACAAAGATTAACTTTGCAACTCTCTGCCTCCGAAGCCGGGGCTTCCAAGCTAAGCTATTTTTAAATGCACAGTGAATATCATATGGGATGAGTTTTTTCACTTCCTTGTGTCCTTGTTCTAGATTAGATGGATAATCCTCCTGATAAGATTCATTTTATTTTAAAATGAATGTTGCAACTCTCAGGGGTGTAGCAAGAGCCCCTGACCCTCTCAAGCATGCAGCTGGAGCTCTGTGTTATCTGCTCTGTAGGGTTTATTAGATTTATATGCTGCACCTCAGTTCAGTTCCAAAGGTTCACACTTTGGCAGCCAAAAATGACCGGCTTTGATCTTAATAGGTTTACCAAAAACAATTCCCACTACTAGTGGTTTTTTTTTTTTTCATGATCCCCCCTTTCTTCCATCATGTACTCAAGGTGTGGTGCCCATGAGCTCCCCAGACCAGCTGGGTGCTGACCAGACCCAGAGCTGTCCAGGCAGCAAGGTGACTGCACCCCGTGCCTTCAGACCCTGCTTTGAGACCAGAGTATGTCTTCTGGGTTGGCGGTGACTTGGTGACTGTCAGTGGAACTTCTCAGGACTTTGCCAGTTCTGACCTGCAAGTCCTCCTGAGGGCGGAGGTGACCCAGTCTGGGACGGCGCAAAGCCAGTTAGGTGTTGTGATTCCTGCATTGCCAGGTGCATTTTGTGATTCAGAATTTTCTGACTGGCACATAGGGCTGAGCATGAGCTGATTTGCAGCAGTGAGTGCGACATTTGAGACTGCAAGGGGTACCTCCCACTCTCTAGATGGGCCGCATCAGTCACCAATTTGGAGGCACGATTGTTGGGTCGAGTTCCACCTTCCTAATGTTGGTGCCTCTTTGCAAGAGTACCTTTTCACACATGGCTGGATAGCTGTATGACCTTCTAGCCCCCGTGTCATTCAGGGGCAGGGACCCCACTCTCCCCAAGTGCCAGCTTTCTCTTTCCGTCATACTTACCGTCTTATGCACGCCTGGTTAGACGAGCATTAACAACACGCCCGCTCTTGTTGTGGCAGACTGAGCAGAGATGGACTCAGAAGGGGGGTGTGTGTGTGTGTGCATTTGAAGGCTGCTGGCAGAGACCTTATGCTAATCCGATTCCGCTTGGGGTGTGTGATGCGATGCAGCCCAGAACCCACAAATGATGCAGATCCAGCAAATCCTCTCCCAGGGATCTCTCTCCGGAGGCAGCCGTGATGGATTCATCGTCCCTTTCAGCTGACTCCTCATCCTTCCAGGCGGAGTGCTTTTCTGGGCCACGTTCCCTGGGGGGCCTCCCTCCCAGTCCCCATTTCACTGGCCCCATGTGCTGCTGATTGCCAGCTCAGTGACTCACACTGTCACAGACAGGGCTTCTGCCCAATTTTATGGTGCCGTTGATTCCAAATTCCCAGGGCCCCGGTGGGCACATTTGCACAGACCCTGCTGCAACGAGCAAGAGCAACAAGGGAAACGTTGGCAGCTTAATTCGGTTGGCTTTGAATGTGCGCGGGATGCCCTTCGGGAAGCGCTGCCAAAACCAGATCTCCACTTTCCCCAAACCTCAGTATTCCGCGTGTGTTGTCTTAATAAAGGCCTGGCCAGGTGGTGCTGCAGCCGTGGGGAAGGGCCGGTTTGCCTCCTGGAAGTCTGGTGTCCTTCCCAGGTATCCTTTAAACTGGCCTCATAACCTTGTAGAAGGAGCACTTCCAGCGTGTCGGGAAAAACTGAAATTCTGCTGTTTGAGCAGATCTGCTTTTATTTGCTTATTTTCCTACTTATTCTTCTGGGTGTGGGGAATGGCGTTGAGCAGGGAACGAAGCTCCAAGCCCAAGTGCTGGGATTCCTAGTCCAGAATTATTTACCCAGGCATCTTGTTTCCCATACGGGGGAATTTTATGTATGGCGGACCATTCCGTCAGGAACGTCACGGAGTTCTGTTTCTGGGTCCTCAAGCCTGGGGGGCCCTCCAGAACCCCCAGGTCCCTTCTCAGTCCCAGCACATGGGACTCTACACGGGTTTAGTGGCCTGAGGTTCTGTGGTGACCCTGAATTGCCTGCTCCCCCCCCCCAATCCGCCCCTCTCCCCACAGGCCTCTTTGCATCCCAGTCCCAGCCACTGTGTGTCCCTGCCGACCGTGGGCGTGGCACAGATTCCCTTTGCTTCTTGCCCTGGTGCTCAAGCCGGCGTTCCACAACGGTCTCTGGGGCTTTGAGACTTCTGCTCCTTTCAGTTTGGTTTCATGGGGACTTGGAGGCAAACTTTTGTTACCTGCTTTGTGAATTACTGTACAGTGGAAAAATGGTGCAGAAAAAAACGTAGAGTTGAACAAGCCGCCTGGGCCAGGAGCGCCGGGAGCAGGAGCCGGGCAGAGACAGCATCGCACGCACCCCTTCTGCATCCGGGCTTCGTCGGCTGCTTCTCTCACTCTGCTTTCTACTGAGATACTAATATTTACATTTTTGAACTGATTTCATCTTATCAAGGGACCTTTATACTATCTAACAGCTGGAGGAGTCCGACCGTGAGTAGTGCCATGATTGTGGGTTTTTTGGAAAGGAGGAGTTGTTAGGCGGTTTGGAAACAACGCTGGAAAAACCCTCCCCCCTCTCCATTCTGGTTGCCGGTTTACACTTTATGGCTCCGTTCTCAACTTTGCAGTTTGTGGAGAAAATAAATTAAGAGCAAGGATATAGAGGCAGTTCTGGAGATATAAATGAAAGACTGTATTTGCAACCTTCGTGACAAGATGGTGATGACCAGGACAATTTATAAAGAATTGGTTCTTCAAACTCTATTCTTGGAGCAGAAAGTGTCCAGAGGAATGGAGGTTCTGCATGAAGAACCTTCAGCCGGAATTGGGAAGGGCTTTGGGGAAACAGCCCCTTGGTCCACCTCCTTATGCTGCCTCCACCACCACCAGTGTTCCGGCAGCGCTCCTTTGGGCCACTGGTGGCTGCCACATGTCCTCTGGGGATGCAGGTGCCCCCCCCATACCTACAGATCTGGTGGCCGCATGCCAGGGGCCTGCCACACCCATTAACGTTGTTTTTCATCTTCCCACTCGGGCAAAAGTCGAATGTTGCTTGCTTTTGCTGATGGCTGTACGCATGAAGCTTAGAGTCCGGCAAGCAGGCGGGAGGCCTCCACGCTGGAGGGGGGGACCAGAGAACGCTAACAGGGAAGCAGAGGCTCAGCTCCTACTAACGGCAGGGTAGAGAGAGGTTGCGGTTTCACTCTCCCAAGCCTCACAAGCTCAGGGTTGGCTCTGGGTGGGAGCTTAGGAAGGAGCCCTTTCCTGCCTCACAGGCCTTGCTGTGTGTGCATGTGGGAGCGGGGCGGAGGTGGGTGGGCCTGCAGCTGACACCCCCTCTAGTTGGGCTGATAAGGCCAATTTCCCCCCCCCCCAAGAGAAAAATTGGGAATGGCTGCAATCCGGAGTGTCTGTGCAGAGTGATGGGCTGAACTTTTAAACTGGAGGCAAAGCACAATCTCCCTCTTCCCTCTTCCTTCCCCATCTCGCTCTTTGTTGGGTTTTCAGCGGGCTTTGCAGAGTCCCAATAGCGCCAGCTGAAATGGATTTTTAAAAGTGTCATTTTATGGAGAATTTTACTTTCCATCTTGTTGTTTATTAGGGCTCTTAAAGGGAAAGCTTGTAACGCGTTCATTGATCGAAATACCAATTGAATAGATGTGAGCACATAAAATAGCCCCGACCCTTTAATAACGGCGTTGATATCCTTTTGTAATGCCGGCGGTGCCATTAGGAGGGCCAAGCCAATCCCCTGGCCCTTGATGGGGGCCGCTGAATCATTTTTACACATGACGGTCTGCGCCGGGATCGAGCAGCCTTAACTCGGCTTTAAGTAGCCATCCAGAACAAGGCTCAGATAATGAAGTCCTGGAAGGTGCGGTCTTTAAATCCTTTCCTCATCTTGGCCTCTCACCACCCCCACCCCCACCCCCCACGCAGCACCAGCTTAGAATTGCACATGCCCAGAACGGACCCCAAAATACTGAAACCCCTTCCGGGGCCAGAAAGTCCATTGGGGGAGTCCCCCTGCGAAGGAAGTGGAAGTTGGAAGTTCGGGGTCCCTGGAATTGTTCACAGGGCATGTGTGGAGGCAGCTGCGGGGAGCGCTCGGGGATGATGTCCTTGCTGATGAGCTCCAGAGCGCCAGGACGGATGCTGCACGCCAGTCCGGCTTAGAGGTGCTGGCCTGCCATCGCAGCTGTTGGCAGGCCAGGGCCTCAAAACCCAACTCTTGAAGTTGCCACAAGTGCTGCTTTGTTGCCGCCAAGTGTACTGGATAGGGCCCAGGAACCTCTATTTGGTGATATGAAGCCTGCCACCTGGAGTGGCGCAATCAGGAACACCACCACTGCATCCGGTGCTTTCCGTGCTCCTTGCCGTCTCTTTCCGTGCCGATGGGTGGGGTTTCTGGTTTTGTTCAAAAGGGCTGCTCGAATGAAGGAGCACCATTCCCTGTCAATGAAACCGGAAGTCCCGCACTCGGAGGGACTGTGGAAAGAGCAGGGCAAGGAGGTGGGGGGTCTGCCTTTCGCTCACTTTTATCGTGTGGAAAGCTGGTGAATGAGGCTCGTGCCCATGGCGGGAGGCAGGCCCAGGGCAAAGTCTCCCCCTCCCCCGCCGCCCGCAGTCTGCATTTCTTAGCCTGCTGGATGGGTTCTCCCTGTCTAGTGCCCCCCCCTGGCTCTCATTTGATCCCCACGACACAGAGGCCTGTTCATATTCAGACGCGTTCTGAGGACAGGCCGTAATCGTCTGAGCTGCAGCGCGGAGTCTGAGCTTACTTGAGCGCAATCATGTAGCTCTGGCTTGTGGGACACACAAGACAAGAGTGTAACTGAGCATGCATAGATCTCTTTCACCCCTGAGTAATCACCGCAGCCCAGGAATCTAGGATTAGGCAGAGAAAGGACAAGGCTAAAGGGCTGGAGGTCTTGGATAGGATGCGACATATGGAAGCAACACTTGCCCTGCTGGGTCACTCGGGAGCTCTGCTTGATAGCTGGCGAGGGACAGCAGAGTTGATGCTGATGGCTCAGAAAGAAGGGGCTCTACCCCCCTGGGCTGAGGCTTGCTGGCTGTGCTCAGGGACTCTCTTAGGAAGAGTGTTGGCCCTCCCATAGTTCTCTAAGAGCAACCCTGCTGGATCGGGCCAAAGGCCCGTCTGGTCCTGGTCTTTCCACAGAGGCTCCCACGCAAGAGAGGAATGAATTTTTTCCCTGCCATTCCTCCCTTGCAGCTGGCATACAGAATCAGACTGCGGTTTGGCCCAGAGAGAGGGCACAGCCATCCTGACAACTAGTTCTTGTTAGACTTGTTCTCCAGGAATTTGCCCACCCTCCCCCTTTTTAAAGCTGTCCTTTCAAAGCACATCTTGTGGCAAGATTCTACCAACTGATCATGTGCCGCATGAAGAGCTCCCTCATTTGCTCCCTCCTGACTCTCCTGCTAGTCCGTTTCATTGCGTGATTTCTGGCTCTCATATTTGAGAGGGGGAGAAGAACGTCTCTGTCCACTACGTGCATAATTTTGTAACTCTCAATCACGTGTTGCCGTCCCCCTTAATTACAGTATTTCCAAGCTACAAAGCCTCAGATGTTGTAGCCTTGTGAAGAAAGTGCTTCAGCCCTCTCATCATTTTTGTTGCCCTCCTTTGCAGTTCTTTTTCGAGCTCTACGATTTCCTGTTTCAAGTGAGGCAACTAGAACTCAGTACAGTTTCCCCAATTTGGCCACCTCCTAGATGGGATGGTCTATGGCATTCCGTAATGTAGGAGCATTCTACTTGTGAAGCCAGGCAGAACTCCTTGCTTTGGGAGGACACACAGCTGTCCAAGTGCAATCTCTGGCAGCTTCAGTGAGGATCAAGAGAAGAGGGCGGTCAGCCATCAGTGGAGATTGAGCCAGCATCCCAAGGGCTAGTCTGATGTGGAACCCAAGTCTCAGGCCACTCTCTCTCGCCTCTGCTTTGTGCCCCAGGCCAGTCGCCGCAGTGTTGCTTCTGGAAGTGATGTGGACAGTGACTCCAAGGGAGCAGGCAGGAGATGCCAGGCTGCCGAGGCAGCCATCAGAAGGTGCTTCTGGCTTACAAGGCAGCGTGTGTGGTTGCCGGAGGGCGTTCTTAGCCCGTTGCGGATTCTGCTGGCATTTCTCTGCTCTCTTGTGTGACAAGTCAGTTCGGTCAGTAAATTGTTTCTCCTGTCACTGCAGTTTAGTTAGCCCAATCCCAGTTATATTGGAAGAGGCGATTTCAATTAAGCAAGTTGACATTAACAGCACTTTCAAATTAGCAAAGAAATGATGTTGTTGTTCTAGTCCTCAAATAATTAAGTTCTTGGTCAATATGCTCTTCTTCAGTGGCTGGCAGGTGTGTCAGCCGTGTTCCTTCTTTGGGGTGGCCTCTTGCCATTATTGTCCATGCTCTGGTCCCATCTTGGTTGGATGGCTGCTATAATCCTGCTCTAGGAGGATTTCCTGCTACAGGCAGGAAGTTGGACTAGATAACCTTGTGGGTCCCTTCAACTCTATGATTCTGTGTGCTCTTACCCTAGAAGCACATTCAGAGGCTGCATCTGGTTGAAAATGCTGCAGCCAGAGTGCTGATGGGGGCCTCACTGTTGACACACAGAACTTGAATCCTGCGCTAACTGCCTGGGCTTCAGCAAGGTGCTGGTCATTCTCCTGAAAGCCCTGGCTGTCCTTGCATCTCCCACAGGTTTTAGGGAAGCCCCAAAAGCGTTCCTGTCCTGCCAGGCTCCTGGTGCTCTTTGATGGTTGAGACTGTGGTGGGTCTAGAGATGTAAAATTTCTGGAAATTTTGAAGCTTGGAAAAAAAAACAATTTTTTCTGGGTTTTTTCGGAAAAAAACAAAAAATTTCGGATAAATTGAAAAAAAATGCTACATTAGCACTTTTCTTTTTCTTTTCCAGATTGAAAGTCATTCTGTTACTTAAGGAACATAAAATATTACTTGGCATAAAATTATCAGAACTAGCATATTAAAAATATAGTGTATCCAAACAAATATTACAAACAGAATTTACTTTTTTATAATATTTACTTGTAATTGTAACGACTGGAGCAACAATCTCCTAACTGTTTACTAGTTTATGTGGAACGGACAAAAAAATCCTCCACAAAACAATTTTTAAAAATCCAAGAACAATTATTCATATTTTCTCTCCACAGTATTAAATTTTTTTTTTTAAACCATTCTCAAAAAGAATTGAAAAGGGGGGAAATGTATAGAAGGGAGTGGGACTACGTTTCAAAGAATGCGCATGAAATTTAATCAGAATCTTTTTCTGAGCTGTAATTATAAGTATCGGTTTCCGTCTCTGCTTCTGCAATTTTTTTTCTTTTTTTTCTTTCAATTTTTCCAATTTTTCAGAAAAAAAACACAAAAAGGCTTCAGGAAAAAATGAAAAAAACAACCGTTTTTTTCTGCATTTTTCCGGGTTTTTTTCCGGGCCTTCATATCTCTAAGTGCGGCATGTTGACTGCTGCAGCTAGGTGTGTCTGTGCTGCTTTTCCTTTTTGAAATGATTGTGGTTGTGCTGTTTTTACTTCATCATGTTGTCAGCAGCTTTTGGCCCTGCAGGAGCAAGGCAAGGCAGGAAATGGAAGAACGAAGGCACGAGCCGAACGCAGCCTCTCGTCCCGCCTTCTTAATTCTCTGAGCTTCGTGATTGGCAACTGGGGGTGGCCTGAGCAGCAGCAGCAGTGCCCCCTGCCTGCCTGCCTGCCTGCCAGCCTCTGCTCACTGTCCAGGAAACTCTGTTGGCTGCACAGTCCCTGTTGCTCTTCTTTGTCTCCTGACTTGCCAGCCTGTGGAATATCATTGCTGCAGAGTGGGTTGGTGGCCTTCAAAATGCTTGGCAAATGAATGGAGGAGAGACCCGTCAGTGGGCAAACGGAATCTACAAAGGCATGTCCTGAAACTCTCGCGATGATGGGCATCACCGCACTCTGTAAAACCCACCCATTGACGCAACATTTTATTTCACACACACACACCCCACGCATTGCCGACCCTCAGTACTGTAGCCTTTCATTTTAATAAAGCTTGTGTTGAATGTGGTGGCTTGTTCTGAAACGGTGTGCCCCTCTCCCCCCGCCCAGGTATCTGTGCGCAATGATGCCCTGGGCAGTAATAAAAGTGAGATTGCAAGAATAGCAGAGCAGCCTGTTGCCACCTGGCCCCGCTCAGGCAGACCTCTGGAAATGAAGACGCTGCAAGACGTAATGGGGCCGTCAGAGGCTGGGACGTGTCATGGGACATTAAAGGTTATTTGCTCCTTCTCGTTTGTTTTTGCTGCCCAGGCCATTAAACTCCCTTCTGCACTTCGGCTATTATTGACCGATAAGTGATAGTCTAAGCAGCCTCGCAGCCTGGGGTGAGACGCTCTTCCCAGCCTGCCTGTCTTTATTTGGTGGGCAAGAGGTGAGCTGGTGGGGTGTGAACCTTCTGCAGAGGTGAGCCGCTTGTCCCGGGGCACAGGGGAGGCGCCTGGCCTCACTTCTCAGTATCAGGATCTCGGGTGGTGGCAGAGCTAGGGGAGCCCCTTCTCTGCCTGGAGCCCTGAGGAGCTGCTGCCTGGGAAGTGGACCAATAAGTCCCTTTCGCCTACAGCCTTGTTGGATCTGGTGGATTAGCGGCTGAGTAGGGAACGGGTTGAGCGTTTTCACGTATGATTTGAACAAAGTGCGTTACGATTCCGGTAGGCAAACTCAGGGCCTGAGTGGAGCCACAGGGCCCTTTCAGGTGGGGCACCCAGGCTGCAGAAATCCCTGCCCTGTGAGCCCCGTGCGGCCCACCCCCTCGCTGCTGGCTTTCTTGCTGCCTGGTGGTGGTATTTTTGCTCTACCTGTTGTTTAATCCAGGGTGAGGGTCCCCCTCCTTCCGTGAGTGTGTGTCCCTGTGCTGGCTGTTGATTCATTAACGCGTAGCGTTGTCATCACTATACGCGAATAGTAATTGTGTATGAATAGTTGGGAGATTCCTCCTTGTGTCCAGCCTCGGCAGGTGTGGTCTGCCCATGTAATTTCTGCCCAAGGAGCCTCTCTGCGGAAGGAGGAGGAGATGAGTCTGGCTTCTAGAAATCGCCCCTTTGTATTGCAGGCCTCACAGACCTTTGGCCTTATGACCTGCTCCAAGCATTTGCACCAAGCGGACCGGTCTGTCGATCCTCCTTCCCCCGTTTTTTTAAAGACTGGGATGACGTGTGTCCTCCTCTGGTCCTCCCCATAGGGTTGCAGATGCGGCTCTCCCGGCTGCCAGCTCCTCCTGGGGTCTCCTCCACCTGGTTCTGGGGGCTTGGCTTCCTGCAAGTCACCGGCCTGGAGTTGTGCTGCCCCTTTCCTTTTCCTGGTGGTGCAACTGTTGTTTGCCTGGGGCTGGGCTAACCCTTTCCCTCGTGGGAGAAGTTCCTTGACTTGCCTCTTTCTGTGGAGCCTTGCCTGTTGGTCTTGATGCCTCTCACAAGCCTCCGCCCATTCTGACGATCCCTGGAGGCGGGGGCTGTGTGGACGTGGCTGCTCCTCCCCTCTCGTCTGTCCCGCTTCTGCCTCTCCTGCACGCGCTCCTGGTTCTCAGCTCTTCAGAGAGCTCCTTGTGCAGCCCCGCTGGCTCCTGAGCTGGCTCCCAGGCCGCCTCCTCGCGGGGACTGTTCTGGATTTGTTGAAGCTCCTGTTGTGAGACTTCCAGCGGGGTAGTTGAAGCCCCCATTTCCACTGGGCATTGATGGATGCTGGGTCAGATGGCTTCAAAAGGGCATATTCAAGGAAGGCTAGTATTGGGGTCTGCTAGACGTGACCTCTGGATGCCACATCATAGCCCCGGGCAGAGCAGCATGGGAGAGGCTGGACAAGGTGGGCATTTGGCTGGATCCAGAAAGCTCGTCTTGTGTCAGCACAAACAGTCCTTTTCTTAAATGGCACTGAAGGACTCGCTGATCACAAGGTGAACAACCTTCCCACCCCCCACCCCACCCCCAAAATATTCTGCTTCGGCAGATGGCACTGACCTTTTAATCTTTGTTTAATAGACTCTCTCTCTCTCTCTCTCTCTCTCTCTCTCTCTCTCTCTCTCTCTC
>JAJKFI010000036.1:1951413-1970407 GCA_029204185.1 Lerista edwardsae | reverse complement strand
CTCTCTCTCTCTCTCTCTCTCTCTCTCTCTCTCTCTCTCTCTCTCTCTCTCTGAGTAAGAGAGAGAGAGAGAGAGAAACTGTGGCTTGCTAGAACCATATCCTCCCTATTCTGCCACTGACTTGAATTCTGATCTTCAGTGAGTCCTTTAATATTTTGGATGATGTTTGTTTGCATATGTAGCTAATTTATTCCAATTAATGCGTAGCCTGAGGCCATTGTAATAATTAATGCATAAAACGGTGGATTGCTGCTCTGGGATATAATTTTTATTTATTTATTTTTTAATCTGGAAATACAGTTTGTGAGACGGGTCTGTGCCCTCTGGGGGAAGGACAGCCCTTTCCCAGTCGCCTGCCTGCAATATTTGTCTTCAGGAAAGGAAGGGACATAACATTCTTGTGTAACGTGAGAAAATCAAATTGCCTTTTTCTCCCCTTCCCGTCATCTCAGGGATAACAAAATGCCTGTCAAATAGCGTGGGGCACAATGCACCAGGAGCTGGGCAGTGCAGAGTGCATGTGTTTCAGTGGGGCTTGTGTTGGGCTGTTCCAGTGGACTCTGGTCTCATCCTCTAAAGGAGGGAGTGAACATAGGGAGTCTTTTGTTTTTCTTAATGGCAAGAGTGATGATTAAGAACTGGAGCACTCCAGATGAACAGAGGGCATTATTGTACTAAGCTCCTGGCTTGAGGGAAGCCAGCTCTGTTTCAAGGCAAGGGGGGATTTGGCGTCTAGGAAAACGTTTTGACCCCAGTAACCAGAGCCTGAAGAGAGAGCTGCAGCCCTCACAAATTGCGGGTGGCCTCAAGAGGCATTTAGAACGGGGCGAATCCCATTATGGCCTCCCGTTGGGGAGAGGCGTTCAGGAGGAAATGCTGTTTGGGAACGGCCGTGGATCTCTGCTCAGTGGCAGGGGAACGCGGAGCGTCTGTTTCAGAGACTTCAGGAGGCGAAAGTCATTAGTCCAATGGCTGCCAGGGGACGAGTTTGTGCTGAAGAGCTGGATTGTTCCAGAGGTGAGTGCTGAGTAGACTCAACCTGTTATGAAGCGATCCCAGGGAATTGCGGAGAAGGGGATGCTGCTGAGGAGGGCTTCTTCAGGCGCTTAGCAGAGCTCCATTTCGTGTTCCCCTGGAAGGGGATGTGCAGTTAATTTTGGGCCTTTGGAGGCTACAGTAGGCAAGTTCCTCCAGTCTCCTGATTGAGCATCTGTTCTCAGAAGCCAGCCAAATGCTGGCACAGGGGGGCAAGATTTGCAGCTGAGAAGCCTGATTCCTGCTGCTTAGAGCAAGGGGAAGGTGGAGTCCTGCCAGTTGCTGAGCGGCAGGGCTGGCTCGGTTTGTGACTGGGGGGCACCTTAACCCCGTTGGATCCTGTGTTGCCTGTTGTCAGATCTCTGGAATTCCAGGCAAGGCGGCAACATCCCGCCAGTCGCCAAACTCACATTCTCGGACACAAATTCTGCCAACAGAATCGATTCCACTGAGTCTGTTCTGCTGCGCAGAGCAATTTCTGAAGGTTGGTTCCCAGAATTTCAAACTTGGGAAGAGGGAGCAAGGACAAGGGGGTCACCCTTGGAGTAGCAAGGAGTGTCAGAGCCAGAGAGCACCGAGGAAGCTGGATTCTCCTTTGCAGATGTTGTCTGTCCTTCGAGGGTGGGGGAGGTTCGTTCCAGCAAAGCTGCTCCCCTGGGTTCAGGCTGGCTGTGGCTCAGGAACTGGGAGATTTTATTACGCCCCAAAATTAAAATAAAGCAGAGATTTGGTGGAAATCCTGCTCTGAGGTCATGCGCGAATGTTTCAGGCCCCAATCGTGGTGGGATTGCACCAAGCTGAACTTGCCCTCTGCCTCCCTGCATTTCCCCCCGGCAGTGAGGTCTGCGATCAGCCACCCCGCTTGGAACCAAAGCGCTTCTTTTGCTGCCCTGTTCACTTGCAGCAAAACTGAGACGGCAGAGAGGAGCAGTTGCGCTCCAGCCATGGGAGCGGAGAGGACCGCTCAGCCCTGTCACTGGTGCGCATGGTAGGAAGCTTCCCAGTGCCCTCGGGTGTCCTGGTTCAAGACAGTGAATTTGGGAGGGGAGGTCCAGCTGGAGTCAGCCCCGCCTCCTCTTCCCCATCCACATTTTCCCCTGAACACAAAGGTGTTGGCTTCAGAGTGGGGCATCTGGGGGGGGGTGACACTCCGGGCCCCTGTTTCCTCCCACCCCTTTGCCTCCTGCCATCTGACATGCCTCAAGACGCGCCTGTGTAGTGTCCCTCTATTTCCTTAGTCCTTCCCCCCTTTTAAAAAATCATTTGAAATTTGCTTTCCGTCCCCACTTTGGGGGTGAGGGAGAGCCAACCCTCAACCTTGTGTAGTCAAGGTTATGGCGATAAATTCTGTTGCATTGTCACTTCTATTCGGAGTAAATTGGCTGGCCGCTTTCGGGCTGAAGGGAAGATAATTTGCTGTAGTATTTCAAATGGATTAGAAATGGATTTGAAGGGAAAGTTCATGCCTCCCATTACAAAGGCTAGAAAGAAGACTATCTTAAGGCACTGTTCACTTGCTGGCCTTCATTATCCACGCTTAATACCTTTCCTATTTTCCAGCATTAATGAAATTTCCTGTCGGAGCAGGGCTGGCTGGACGGAGGGGAGAAGTCTTTAGATCGGAGGGTTTGTGTTGTAGAAAAGGAATTACAAGCCCCTCGTGTCGAGGGCAGGCGTATTCTTCAGGTCCTTGGCCTGGCTATTATCTCATTAATTTTATCCTCTCCTCTCAATACAGTTCATTTCCAAAGGCCAGCCTTTCCATTAGGGTAACAATTTGGTGGAGTGCTGTGACACCGCCGTGGATGAAAAGCTACAAGATGTTTTTTGAGGCACCCCTGCCCGCCCTCCTTTTTAGAGGTGTCCTTCCCTTGTCCCCCACTCTGCTCTGCCTTTGCTTTGCCGAGCTGAATGTCGCTCTCGGCCGCTGGAGGGGAGAGCCTCTGCGGCTGCCAGATAACCGTTCCGCGGGCAAGTGAATGAATGGGACGCCGATCTGCCAAGCCGACCGGCAGGATAACGAGGCCTTTAGAAAGCCGCGTCAGGGACAATTGAGCCCTGATCAGCCCCTCTCGCTTTTGTGGGGAGGCAGCTCCCAGCTTCACGCTCAGCCAGGCGTGGGATTCTCTCCCCTCCCTGCTGCCTCAGCCTCCCTCTTGAGCCCCACGCGTGGCGGAGGGTGTCGATGCTTCTTCCCGCTCTTCGCCGCCACCGCTGCCCAGGGAAGAAGGTGTGCGCCTTTTGTTTCACCGGAAGCTGGGATCTGGCTTCAGCCCTGCGCTGGCTGTGTTGTCTCGTTGCCACGTTGTGCCGTCCCTCCATTTCCGGGATGAGAGCAGTGATGTCATGCAGGGGGTACGCGGGGGTACGCGAGTACCAGTTTCTAGGATTATGGCTGGCCCCGCCCATTCGCCCGCCCACTTGTCGACTCCGACCCCTGCAACGTTTGAATTTCCTGCACGTTTGAGTTGCCTGCACATTCTCAGAGCCAGGCAGGCAGGAAGGCAGCGAGCGGAGCCTTGCCTTGCCACTGAAAAATGAGCTGCTCTGGGGTTTTGGGACTGTTGGGTCCCTTTAACATGATGCCAGGCCTCCTTCACATGTTCTGGGGGTGCTGTGGAATATTGTTGTAACTGTTGGGTCAGTTTAAAATTGTCTGAGGCCTCAAAAAGGGCTTTTTTCATGTCCCTTCCTGCCACGACATCACTTCCGGCTTATGACGTCACTTCCGGTGGGCGGGTCCCGACACGTGCCAATCAAAAGTGAGTACCTGTTCTTAAATCATTTAGATGACACCATTGGATGAGCGCTCTGGAGACTGGGGTCCCAGTCAGGCGGACGTCGGCCGACCCGGAAGCTGCGGAGGCACTGGAACGCTTTCTGCTCTTGTCTCAATTTTGTTGCGTTTCTTAAAAAAAAATAACTTCTATTTAAAACCACAGTAAGATGAAAATGCAAAGTAACAGCTAAAATGATTGCTATCGTACGCTCAGCTTCAGCAGCTCCGAAAGTTCTGACCATTCAGTGTGTGGAAGAATTTAAACACACACAGCAGCACCTGGGCCTGCAGCCTAAGATGCGCCAGGCTCCGTGCCAGGGAAGCAGCCCAGGGAAGTGTGTGCCAGGACTGGGATGCCACCCCAGAGAAGTGGCCGCCTTTCCCTGCAGCCGTCCCTCTGATCAGGGCCCGCCCAAGAATTCCAGGTGCCCGATACGAGGCAAAAGCCAAAGGCTGCCCGCTCCAGGTCAAGGAAGGGAGGCCCAAGGAGGCCTGCACAGGCCGCAGCCCCGTTTGCTGCTTGCGCAGTTGCTCCGGCATCGGCCAGGCTGGGTCCGGACCTACGGAGATCTCACTGGGCCAGTGACGAGCCGGTTCGGCGCTCTGACACAACCGGTCAGGTGGACACTTCAAAGAATTTTTTTTAATTGTATTGTTTTGTTTTAATTTTGTTTTATTGTATTGTTTTAATATTGTTTTTAAGTTGCTTTTTAATGTTAAATTTTGTATTTTATTGTATTTTTGTATTGTAATGCCGCCTTGGGTGCCTTCGGGCAGAAAGGCGGGATAGAAGTCTAATAAATAATAATGATAATAATACAATGCGTCCGAAGAATGCTCTCGAACGGGATGGTGGGTGATGGTGGAAAAAGCCCTCTCCCAGCCAGTGGTGGCCTTGCTTTCCGTAGGAGGTGCTAGGAAAGCAGAACAAGACAGAAAACTCCCAGGCACGCTGCAAGGGCATAGCGAGTGGGGATTCCTGTCTTCCCAGGTCGAGCGCGTGCTGTGCGTGTGTGCAAATGGAGGAGGAGGGGCGGGAACAGTAACTGGCATTCTGCAGCATTTGCCAGCTTGGCCTGTTTTTTCTCCGTCAGATGGAGCCGGTGTCAGTTGGGCTGCAGCCTGAACTTCTTCACGCTGGTGTGGTGATTCCCGGTGAGGGTGCCAGCAGCCTCCTGCGCTATGATCCGTTTTATGCTGCACAGTCCTGGGCTGTGGATTTTTTTGCAAGCGGGGGAGAGAGAGAGAGAGAGAGAGAGAGAGAGAGAGAGAGAGAGAGAGAGAGAGAAACTGCTGAAACAGGGCTACAACTTCCTGGCGCCTTCCCCCTCAGTCTTTCTGTCTCCAGCAGTGGAAACAGCTCTAAAGGTTATTGGAGCAGATTACAGGTCTGTTTGGGAGTTCGCCCTCCCCCCGCCAGCTGACTTTGACACATCCAGAAAGGCGCATTTCTCGCGCCATAAAGCCCAGTTGGAGGTAGCAGTGGCACTTCCTGGGAGCCAGGGAGTTATGTGCTGGATGTGTGTGTAGATACAGTGGGCCTGGGATGAAACTTGCAGATAGCTTGTGAACCCCTGGAAAAGGTTCCCCCGCCCCAGCCCCATCCCTCTGTTCTCGATGGATTTTGGTCTGTGACCCCTCGTTTCAGTAGGGTCGTCTTTGAACTGCAGGGTCTGAACTGTTGTCAGCGTAACCTGTATCTTGGAATGATGGGGAGCAACACTGCAGGCTGGAGTTTTTGAGCTCGGTGCTCCTGCTTGGTGCTTTGCTGCACAAGACTCAAGTCTTTTGTGGGGTAGCATTGCGCATCCTCGACTTAAAATTGTCATCTGAGAAGTGGCCTTTGGAGTTCCTTTCAAAGCCGTCTGTACGAGTAGATGGCACAGAGAAGATCTTAGCCTTGCTTGGCCTGGAGGCTTCTTCTACTCTCTCCCTGATTCCCAGGCTGCCTTGTGATGCTGAGCATATGGCGGCGTTTGCAAGTTGTGTCTCCCAGCTGTAAACAGGAACTGGACCTTATTTTTCACCATACTTATTCTTGCTGATTTGGATGATGTGATGTGGTGTGGTTTTCATAAGATTCCTGATGGAGTACAACTCCCAGGGCTCGTTCCCTAGTGGTTTGGGTATTCCTAACACATTCCCTTCTAGGCCATTGGGTGTGGCTCAGGAAGATCTGGCTCAAATCTCCAGTCAGCTGTGAAGCAAGCAGGGGAAACGTGGGCACATCCCCATTTCTACCCCACTTGTTAAAATAAAACGGAAAACCCTAAGTATTTGGCTTCTTCATCTCTTTGGAGGCAGGACAAGAAGCAGTTGGGTTTAAGAAATGCTAGCGAGATACTTCACCAGATGCCACTTTCTCTCTTGTGTGATTGTGCTCCACAAGGACCGGTGCTCTGAGTTGTGGAACTCCTGCACAAGTAGCGGCATCTGGGATGACCAGTTCTGGGGACTTGCTGCACTTGAGTCCTTTGCAGGGACCCAGAGTTCAGTTTCTCAACATCCTGCTGAGTTGGGAATTGGTCCTAGAGCTACTTTTCAACCATTACTTTGCATGGTTGCTTTGCAACCATTCTGAATAGCCCACCTTGGGAATAGAATCTGATGTCTTTACTAGCAATATGCCGGCATCTTTGAATCTCTTGGATATTGAGGGTTAAGTGTTTTGTAGTGCTTCAGGGCTGGGCTCTCTGAATAGTGTGAAAAGGTGTGTTCCCAAAGAAGACCCTGATGGAAGTGGTGTTTGGCTTGGAGAAGCTTTTATATTCAATCAGAATGAGAAAATGTAAAATCTGTGTAGCTGGCCAGTGTCGGCAAGGTTGTATGTGGATGGATGGGTGGTCTGGCTGGGAAGAGCTCACCCAACAGAGGACCCTAGGAAGGCTGCTTACCCAGGTGGCACGGATGTATCCTGCATGCAGCTGTGCACAAAGGTGAGTTAGGAAGCAAGCAGTTTAGTTAGGAAGTTAGCGGTTAGCGGTTAGGTGAGTTAGGAAGCAAGCGGCAGGACCTGTAGCACCAAGGACAGCTCCCAGGCAGCCGCTGACTCTGGGGCCAGTCCCAGGGCTCTTGCCTGCTCTCACCGTTTTTAGTATTATCATCACAAATGTTCAGCCTGCCCCAAGGAGGCCTCTGGAGGCCAAAACTCCCCCATGCGATGCAGCAGACATGTTGGTGCCGTTGCATCACCGTGGAGGAAGTCCCTGCGGGTGGGGCTGTGAGTTTCAGTACACGATTCACAAATGATGTGGGGTAATCTTTGTTATTTTAATGTCTTGTTGAATTATTTTCTGTCCCACCCTTTTCTGTAAGAACAAGTTCCAGGCAGCAAATGAAACATCAAATTAAAAAACCGGATAAAGCAAATGATGCAGTGCAATGAATCCCCTTACACTTCTGTAAGCCTTCCATTCCACAGTGGGTCTTCTAGGATCTGCACCAGCAAAATTGCTGGCACAAGTCTGAGGAGAGAGAGTGGGTAGGGAGGCTGCAAGAAAGGGGGACAGGATCCGGAACGCACCAGATCCACCCCTTCCTGCAGCCTTCCCGCCCCCTGTTCCTCCCCCCTCCCTGCTTCTGCTGCTCCCTTACTTTACCTGCAGTCATTTTAATGGAGCATGATTTGTGGAAGGGATGAACTTCACATAAAAGGTGCGTCTGTAGGCAACTGTCATGACGTGGTACTAAAGAGACCGTGAAACAGATGGCCATCCTCTATCCCCAGCATTAGCTCATAAAAGATACACTGCTATTGAAGATGGAGGTTCCATCTTTCACTTTCTGTGGCAGAGAGCTGTAAATATTTCTTTGTCTAATGACCCCAGAATTGCTGCCCCTTGGTGTCTCTTGCCATTACATCCCCATAGCAAAACTCAAACGTTTCAAAAGAGATCTATGGGCTCAGTTTATTTCATAAACTTGCATATTGCACTTACAGATTATCACAAAGTAGTGAAGATTAAAAGAACCAACATGAACCAAATTAAAGTTCATTGTGAATTCCAAATAATGGAATGCCAAGCAGAATAAAAAAGATCTTCTCTGGCGTTCGGAGACACTTTGGTTTCACCCAGCAGTTTAAATGGCATTCGGAATACTATAGAGGCACATCGGACCCTGTGAGCCGGTGAGGAGGAGGCAGAAGGTTCAGAAGAGAGCATGCAGAACATGCCAAGTGGCAAATGTTCATGGTTTATTGAAGAGTTTCTCTGCTGTGCTGTGTGCAACTTTGATTTATGATGGCTTTATGTTAGATGCATTGTTTTACTCTAATTCCGTGCCCCCCCCGATGTAATAATTAGTGTTAATTTGCACAGTGTGATAATTTTTTGGCACAAATGTGGGATAGCAAAGTGCCTGCCCAGCCTACAGGATACTGTTTGTTGCTGTTGATGGGAAAGCAGACCCTGGTGGTTTGCTTTAAAAGCAAAACCATCTTGCAATGCTAACACTAATTATATTATTATTAATTTGCAACCCTCTATCAAGGGGGGTTGGGGCAGGAGCACTTCATTAACTTCTCCATCCCTGCAACTCTGGAGTGGGTGTCTGTTTTTCTTTTGCAGATAGGAAGTTGAAGGAAAGATGATGGTTTGGCCAGGGGCCTTTGCACTGGCATGAGGCGGGGAGCAGTAAGAGAGACCCGTCTCCCCGGGCATCTGTTCTTGGCTGTGACTTTTTCCATTGGTACCTGCTTCTTGGACATTAAATATTTATCTCTGACTCCCATGATTTCCATGCAATAGTTAGCATTCATCAGCCCTTATTTCCTGCTCCTTGGTACAGGAAGCGACTGTGGCGTCTAAAGGTATCTGTTTCTGCAGATCACTTACACCTCTTTGGTGTGCATTTAGTTTAGATTTGCTTTTTTTTCCCCCTGAATGAGGCCACTGGAATTTGTTAAGACTTCTTGTATTACAGGAAGAAACCAAGACCCTGATCTACACACTTTGGCTTCAACCAGAGCAAAATAATTAGTGTTTTTTTTTTTAATGGAGGGGCTTGTTTTTATGACAGATGCTTTGACCATAGTATATTTCCCTATATTATTCACTTTTTGCTTATAAAGACAACCAATGCATAATTTGCAAAGATTTCAGCCTATTTTTATAGCTGTGCCTCAAAAAAAAAATCCAGATTACATGCTTTAAAAATCTTCACATTCAGTTCTCAGGATAATTATACAAGTCAAGAAAACACATCCCAACTTGTTTATGCTGAGTTGACATTACCTGGCTTGAAGGCAGTGTTCAGAACCTGACTTGGGTGTTCGTATAAGCAGGAGAGTGAAGTATTCCTAGGCTTGGATGAGGAACTGAGAGAAGCCGATATGGGTTGAACTCTGCCTATTATTGAAACCACAAGGAGGAAGTGTGGTCGAAAGTGAAAGTATTGAGCACTCAAGTTCATTGTCATAGTTCATGTAATTCTTCGTGCATTGAATTTCCAAAGACGGCCACTGTACTTCAATCCCTCTGAAATCCAAGTTGTTTTCCCCCTGTCGTACAGCCATGCTTCTGATCTTTTTCTCTTTGTGTAGAAAGGCGTCCTCTGAGCTGTCTGAAAAACAGTTCAGTGCCTGTTGATCTGCTAAATTAACCTGGTTATGTGCCAGAAAACCAGAGCTGGGGAGGGACACATAGATTAATGTGTTCAAAGCATTCAGTCCCCCTCCCCAAAGGAAGAGGCAGCAGTGCGTGTGAGTGAGTGAGAGAGAATCCAATTGAAAATTACCGAGTGCCTTGTTGGGGACTGATTTCAGCATGTAATGGGTGTACATGCAATCTGGTGCTAATGCAGAGGGAAAACAAAAAGTGCCGTTCGGAAGAGGTAAGATTTGCAACATGATAGATGTCTCCTCCACATCCAGTTAGAAGTCTTGAGCACTGTGCTGACTGTGCTGAATTCACTCTGTGTTTGCTGGCAAACAGGCAACAGAAACTCAAACCTTCTTTCCTCCAAAGTTAAAGTGAAAGGCATTGGCCACTATTCTGGATAGCCGTAGGGCAGGTGGGGAAAAAGAATGGGGGTAGCTGGAAATGTTTGGTGTTTGGATTGGTGGCTTTTTTTCAACTGTCGCTGATCCCCTGGCAGAAGGGGCAAGCTGCGCTGGTGTCTAAAGCCCACTTACAGTCATTCATGTCGAGGCAAGAGCCAGGTTGGCCCATTACATTGGGATGTGATCTCCATGGGGCTGCCTTTGAAAAATTGGATGCATCTGTTGGTCCAAAATGCAGCAGTCCGATGTCTTCATCTAACTGTGTGGAGCACATTAATTACTACAGTACTATTCCACCTGTGTTGTACTATTCCACCAGAGTCAAGGGTCTTCCTTTGAACATGTTAAGAAGACCCCTGAGTGCAGGTGTCTGGATTAAAGGCCAAAGTCAGCCTCAGCAGTCTAGAATGCAGAGAGAAGCAGACCCACTCAGAGCATCAGCAAAAGCTGGGAGTTGCACGCATGCCTGCTGACACCAGTGTGACCTGGTGGTGGGGAGGATTTTGTCTTTGTGGATATCTTGCTTTTGGAGACCTCAGAGCCATTGACTATTACACTGTGTAATACAAAAAATTGTTTTGATGAATTTTTGATGTTTCCTGTACAAATCAGAGGTGCTGATTCAAACGATAATCTTACTATTTTTGTATCATCAAATTTTTTTTTAGTTATCTCGAATTTTGGGGTTTTATTAATCCTATTGCCTAGTGCATTGTAATAAACATATTTAAAAAAACTGCATAGATTTTGGAGTAGCGTAACCATTGATGATATGCAAAAAATAGTGGCATTTTTTTAAATATTCGCAGCAAAATTAACAAACCAGAATATTCAGATAAACATGGAATTGTTCCAGTTTTGTTGCACAGTGTTATTGGTGGCCGAGTGCCTGCTTTGTATGTGGAAGGTCCAATCTAGACCAGTCCCTGGCTGAAAGAATTTGGCAGGGGGTAAGGTGAGGGACCAACCTAGCAGTTCGAAAGCACCTAAATGCAAGTAGATAAATAGGGACCACTTCGGTGGGAAGGGAACAGCGTTCCGTGCGCTATGGTGTATAGTCATGCCGGCCACATGACCACGGAAGCTTGTCCTGGGACAAAACGCCGGCTCTACAGGCTTTGAAACAGATGAGTTGTTCACAGACAGAGTAGGTGCTCCTGGCCTTGAAGGCCCACAAGCCTGACCAGGTGGCTTCTTAGGAGCCATGGAAACATCTGGGGGAAGGGGCAAGATCTGCTTTCTGCCATGAGGCTGGGTAAAGCCTAGTTAACCAGCTACAACAGTCACATCCACCAAGCACCAGACACCCTCCACTTCCGTGGTTCACTGAGGAGGCCAAAGCAGAAGTGCTTTTTTTTGGGGGGGGGAGAATATATTTATTTATTGAACCAAGAGCAAAACAAGCTACAAGGAACAGAAGTAACAAACAACACGACTAATTTCCAAATTTTTTAACAAAAAAGAAGAAAACACACACCTATAAATTAATGCAAGCATAGTATATCGTTTTCATAAAAACCAAGTGTCTGCTCCCATCTTCATAGTACATATTGCAAATCTCTTTTAGCCATTCTCAAGAAAGCATATTTCCGTTTGCCCATCATTTCTCTAATCTCCTCTTAACAGTTAGTTATAATTGCTTTTTATTCTTCAAATCCACAAGCCATTCTATCATGTTTTCTTTTTTTCTTGCAAGAAAGCAATAAGTGGCTTCAAATTGTTTATAAATGTATTTACTGACCTAATTAGAATCATAGGTTCATCCAGCGCAGAGGTGCTTATAGAGTTGCTTGCCCACTTCCTGATGCCCCCTCCTCACTTCCTGCATGCCTCCTCCTCACTTCCTGCATGCCAACCAGCCATGCTCTAAGCTTTCTTGTGGGAACCCCCAGGCACAATGTACCGAGGCTGGTAGCCAATGGCAACAACAGTATTACAATAAACTTGTCATGCTCAGCACTAATGAAAGAACGATAACTTTCTGCAGTTCCCCTGTTCTGCACCACGTGATTTCATTTAAAGGCGATGCTCTCCAGGCGCTGGAGTTCGTCAGCCCCCTAATTGCGTATCCATTCTTCAGCAAATGCCGAGGTTTATATACTTTCCACTAATAGCATTATGAGCATAGTTTTGTGCTAATTCAAAATTAGAGCTCTCATTTGCATAAACAAATTACTGTTTGGATTAGTGCTAAATAGTTAAGACAGCTGATACTGGAGCAGATTTGATGGGGCTGGAATGGCTGCTGGCGTAATGGTGGGTGTGCAGAGCTTGGATGTGAGCGGGTGTTGCTACAGACGTAAAAAGCAAGCTGTGGGAAGGCTCCAATACGGAGCACTGAAGTTTCCTGTTTTTAGAAAAATCTCTGGCTCTCGTGGTGACAGCAAAGAGCTTGAGGTTGTGTAGCTGTAGCTTCTGGGGCAGCCTCTGAAGCACGGGGTGGGTGGGCACTGGTGATGTGATGGAGCTCTGATGAGTCTGTGCATCCCCATTTCACGCTCCAGAGCGGTTCTAGTCATGAGCTTGGCGGAGAACCTACCATTCAACTCTTGCCTCTGCCTGAACTTACTAGGTGGCCTTAGGCAAGCCGTGATCCATCCTCCACAGCTCCCCGGCCTCTGGGGAATTGGTCTGCTCCATTTCTCAAGTGCATCCTCATCACAGCGGCTTCGGAATAGAACTCTGAACATTTTGTGGTTCAGATAATTTGATTCAGCCCCTTGTTTCTGGACAGTTGACCGAATGCCCGGGCAGGATCTGTTCGGAAGGCAGCCAAGGGACCCCAGAGCTCACTCAGCCTGGCAAGTGTCCCTGCCCCACGACACTTGGGGCTAACAGCTCTGCCAGCTGTAGAGCGGTGCCCTGTTGGACATTCCCCTTGGATAGTCATCTCGGAACTTGTCCGTTTGTGAGCCGAAGGCCCTGCTCTCCTGACTTCCCTCCCTCTTTCTCTTTGCAGGTCTCTGGTACTGAACAGCACTTGCCCCGTGTCTCTGGGGAACAAGTCCCAGGCTTTGCAGCGTCGGTGGAAGAGCAAAGGCCTGCGCTGCATCGGCGGAGTCATGTACAGCGTGTCGGCTAACAAGCTGGCGAAGACCTCCAGCTCTCCAGCCAGGGGCAGTGAGCCAGCGAGCGGGAGCTACGCCGGAGCAGGTAGGCGGTGGGGCAGCGTTGTCATGCTGGGTGTTTGCACGTGTGAATGCCAAAGTGACAGCACCGTGTGGGAGACACCCGTCAGCGAAAACGGGCTTGGGCCAGATTTGATTACGGATTTTCCAGCCAAGTCTCTGTTCCAGTCGTTCATTGCCTTCGCTGGATTTTCCTCGATCGTCTTGATCACAACTGAACTGCCCCAGAGCTGAGCTTGCGAGGCCAGTGCAAAGCTCTTGGCAAAATAATAATAATAATAATACTCAGATTTATGTACTGCCTTTCTTAGGTCACTGGATTACTCCAGTGACTGTAACTCAAGGCAGTTTACATGGGCAGACTTTATTCATAAACCCGAAGGTTTTTACCATTTTACAGAAACGTTCTATCTTACAACAACACCACAAACAGATGGATCATTTTAGGCTTAGTCTTCTTTCTAGCCGCTGTTTGTCTTCTGCTGGCTGATAAGCGGCTTCTCTGCTCCCACCGGAGAAGCAGCTGACCCAGCACACTCCCCCTCTCACAAGGCAGCCGGAGACAGCTCAGCTTTTAATCAGCCGCTGTTTGTTTGTTTGTTTTTTACACGGTCTGCTGCTCATAGAGACTTCCAGTAGTCCCAAACTGGCGACCTTCAGATCTTCAGCTCTTTATCTTCAGGCAAATGGAGGCATTAACCCTCTCGACTAAATCTTCTGCCCAAAATAGCTCCACTCCTCTGCAAACTGATTAGAATCAGCCTTGCTGGATGTGAGCTGCTAAAGCCAATTGGACGGCCTTAGAAAACCTTAGCAGCTTTCCAGGTTAGCTATGGTAAAATGCATGAGTCCGGAGAGGCTTGGTGGGTCCGAGGGCTTTGCTGGCCGCCTGAGCACTTCCCGGACAATAAGCAAAAATCACCTTGATCAGAACTTGTACTGACAGAGTGAAATAAAGACAACCTAGACCCACTTGGATCAACCTTTAGTGCAATGCGTGTACAGTTGCTACCCATTTGTTGCACATAGCTAGGGGTGGTTTTTGGTTGTTTCAAACCACTTTTTGGCGGTTAAAATATCTGAATAAAAACACAAAACACCACGTTTTGGTGTATATTTTCCAGAACTTAAAATGGACTTTTCCAATTAGAAATAATACTGTGGCTGCATCTGCTGACGCTATATCACCTGTATCATCCACCCAGTACACTTTGAAATCTTTTAAATTTAATAAAAACGAGAACGTGGATTGAGAATATAGAATAAAAACACACAATACTGCAGTTTGCTATTTTAATGAAGAAATTTTTGAAAAAATATCACCCCGAAACACACACCCCTACACATCGCCCAGAAAACTGGCACCTTTTCCTTCTGTTAGAGTCCAGACCTGCTATTGCACTTTTGACTAAGAAAATGCATTTGTCATAGGCATACGTTATGGCAATCGCGTGAAGACTCTAAAAACTTTATTTATGGAGCCAGCCCTAGTTATAGATCATTATGCAGTTTGCATAAATGAGGAGCAGTCAGGGACACAGCCTCTTGTGATGAGTACCAGCAGACTTTCAGGAAGCATGATGTGCATGGAAAACCGCAAGGATATTGTTGGTCTTGGTGTGCGGTGGAGATTCGGTTAGTAAGTTACCGAGTCCACTTGCAACAGGGCTAAAGATGTTTCTGTCTTACAAACAAACATAATTCAAAACGATGTCCTTTCCCCAACAGCCATGTGCAGAGCCAGTGAGAAGGAGCATGTCATGTTTGCCATCTTCCTCTTCCCAAGTTTTTGTCTCACCCTAGACATGTGTGTCAGTCCTGCCGACTCCAGTTTCCTCCTCAAATTTCCACCCAGTTTTCTTTTTAATACTCTTGGGAGACACATTAAGTGGAGAGGATGTTTCATCCGCTTCACCCACCCCCACCCAGACCCCAGTCCCTGCATCTGTGTCTCCACTGTTATCTGCACACTTTTTAATTTTCCTGCAGCGCCCAGCCAGTTAATCCACGGTGTAAGCTAAATCTCCACCCTCTTCACCTGCTGAGATGAGGTGCTGTAAGCATTTCTCGCCCTTCCTCTCCCTTCTCTGGCTGGCCCTGAATTTGTCACTCTCATTTCTGTCTCACGCTTTTTACCAGAGACAAGGGGTGGAAGGAGTGCAGGGCAGCGGCGGAGGAAGTCGGAAAGCGGCTTGTTCTTTGTTGAGAGGCGGTTTTTTGCTCTCCAATTTCTGGCCCAGGTTTCTAAAACATTCAGAGCCTGCTCTTTCCTTCTGCTGACTGGATGCTTGCGTCCGTCGAAGGCTCCTACTAATCCCCTTCTTTATGGTCCCATTTAAACAGCTGCTTTGGCCACTCGTGTTCCTTCTAAATATTTGCTTTGCTCCGGTATTTTTTGTTTTTGAAAATATATATATATATATATATATATATATATTTTCTGTTCTTGGCTTGCTTTTGGGGTACAGGAAATGAGATGCAAATTGATTTGTTCATAGTTTATTTGGACAACAATCGATCCCAAAGATTTCCCTTCATCTCAGTCTGCCCCGCTGTGAAATTGGGGTGGTTTTTTCCAAGAGCTTTGCAGAAGCATTTCAAATCTGATTAGGCCGTAATCAGCAGGCCCCAGGTGTGCACCCACCTCTATCTTGTTTATCCTACCTGGCTCGCTTCCCAAGCTAGCTGGAGAGAACCATGAGATGATGACAGGGAGCCGGTCAGCAGCCCAGCAATTGTACCCCCCTGACGAAGGCGTCTTCTGTGTGGCAGTAACTGACACACCTTCCCTGTTCTTAATCTTTGGGCCCCATCCTAACTAGGGCCTTCCAGCTGGCTCTGGAATTTGTTGGGAGGCCCGCCAGAGTAGGCGAGTCCAGCGTGGGGGCAGGGAGGGGGTTGGCAGAGTGAGGCGGCGGCAGAGGCGAGGTGGGAGGATCAGGCCCAGGGGTGGGAGGATGAATTGCGCTGGCACGCGCCATATCCAAGCCCCCTTCCCGAGCCTGATATAACTGCACGAATCACTGCAGACTTGTGCCAGTTATATCACCAGCGACTGTCCGAGTTTTCCCATTGCAGCTGCTGCTGGGGCTTACCCTGGGCAAGAGGACAAGCGTCATGATTTAGCCTGGCAGTGGCACTCTCCCCCTGAATGGGTGGGCTCCATATTTTGTCTCCAGTTTAGCTCCAGAAAGAAACTTTGGCTCTCGCCTCTCGTCCAGCAGATAGCTGGGCTGCTTTGATGTGCTGCTGTTCCAAGGGCATCCTGTGCATGGAGCAGTGGTCCAGTGGACCTGGGTCATCCTCTGATCCGCAGTCTCTTTTGTTTGCTGCTCCTGGTAGCCAGCAACGTCCTGGTTCTGGGTGCCATTTTTCTGCACCGGAAGGGGCTGGAGATTCAGCAAATGCCCAAACTTGTGGGCAAAGATATGACGGCAATGAGAGAGAGGGGGCAGAGTCAGGCCCCCACCGGCTGTGGCAGGGCGTAGACAATAAGAGCACCAGGTGCTAATGCCAGAATTCTGTCTCTGGAGTGTCCCAGTTGATCAGAAAGGTTGCTTTGACTGCGAAGAGACTTTATAATCAAGCTGGATGTTGAACAAGGTAGATCAGGCAGGTGCCTTCACGTGGGATTTCTAGATGGTATTGCTCTGATTCCAGGAAGTGCTGCCTTTGATGTCTGTCCGGAAGGAACCAGTTAATGATTTGCCTGGCTTGCTTGTCCTGCCTCCCTCCGTTCTTGCTGCTGGAGGTTCCCCTTTGGGCACCTGGGAGGAGCAGGCATGATTCACTTTCTCCCACCAGCTCAACACCTGCTTTTGAGCTGCTGGCGCAAGTTACGAATTTGGTCTCGGGGTTGCATCTAACTCTGAACCCTTTGCAATATCAGTGGCCAATCATGAGGCTGCCAGGACTGATCAAGCAAGTCATCCATCTCTGGAAGCGGGAGGGAAGCCGGTCCTTTTCTTGCAGCTTGTCCACCATCCACCTCGTTATCACAAACCTGAAGAGTGGTGCATATGCGCACGAGGCAGCTTTGGGCTGGCAGAATCCCGTGAAGTGGCAGTGTGGCTTCATTTACCACATCCTTTGAGCGGAACATGTTTCAGTGGAAGGTAGATTGGTCTGGACGTCTGAAAGCCGGCCACGCCTTCCGGCCTGGCTCCAACGCCCACGTTTGATTAGCTCTTTTAGAATGTGTGTTTGCAAAAAAGAATTTGGGTCTAGCTGAACATGGTTCACTCCAGGCAGTTCCAGTGGGAAAGGCACAAAAACAGATGAGACAGATCTGATCAGAACTTAATTTCTAATCCCTGGATCTCACAAACAGGAAATGAGGCGGGAGACCTGTGTCTGAGCGGAATCAGGTGACTGCAGGTGGGGGTCTGGCAAGATGTTCCCGCATGCCATACAAAGTCTTTGCACCCAGAAAACTAGAGTGTCAGGGAGAAGGTTTAGTCCAGTATCCTTCTTTCTGCCATGCTAGTTTTCTTTGTGCAGGGAAACTTTTTTTGTATGACCCATTCATGCACAGTACATGTAGGAATCCACCCACGTCCCACTGGGTGTGCCTCCACCTATGCTGGTGTGGCCCAGGCCTGGGTTTCCCTCATCGGCTCCTCTTTGTGAGAACTAGGCCTGGAATAAGCATGCCTGGAAGCGTCCCTGCATTATTGCAGGTACGTGTGGGGACTGCTGGTGGTTACTTAGTGGTGGGGGAAACTCTGCATATGCTCAAATGAACTTTCGATCATTATGTCGTGTGTGTTGGAGCTGAGTCCTGGCTCTTTCTCTACTCCCGGCTTGTCTCCTCCCCCTCCCCTGTGTCCACTGAGTGACCTTATTGCAGAGAACAGCAAGACAAGGCAACGCGATGCATTGTGATGCTGGCTGATTTGGCCTTCAGAATGGCAGGATAAATACGCTTGAAGCCAGCAGCTGCTTAGGCCGCTCTTCCCCCAGATGGCTCAGGACAGCTCCCACGAAATGGTTCCGTTCTATCCTCCCAACGGCCCTGTGAGGGAGTCTCAGCTGAGAGGTAATGACTGGCCCCAGGTTACCCAGCGAGCCTCATGGATCTCCTTGCTCCCCCTGAGTCTGCCTGTACCCTGAGAACCTCAGGGGGGCATCTCGTGCATGTGCCACCACGATCTGTAGGGGTCTCGAGGACCTTCTCACTGCTGGGACCCCCTTCCAGAATCCCCTCCCAGAGGGCCTTCATGTTGTTCCCTTGGAGGCAGCCAAAGGCATTCTTGTCTCCACTAGGCAGTTTCTGGTTTTTTTCATTTCTGCCTCTCCTTGTTCAGATGCTGGCAGTGTTTTGGTTGTGTGCTCTGCCAGCCTGTGCTTCTGATTTTTTTGGGTGTTTGCATTTGTCTTGCGAGCTGCCTTAAACCTCGTGGCAGGAGATGCAGCTTTTAAAATAAACGGGAATCTGAACTTGGCTCTCCTTGACCCCACTTAGCACCTGAGCCACACGCTGTGTGCTGTTGGCTCTGAGACAGCCCAGTGCATTTATGGAGAAGCTAGGAAGGGATCCAGGGGCTTCCTGGCTCTGGCGGCCCATTTCCCACCCCAGTGCGCTGGACCAGGCTCCTCGTGACGGCACCTGGGTGCTTGGCTTGAGCCGGCCTCTCCCTCCTCCGATGCTCAGACTTACCTCTGGCCTCCTCTTAGCAGACAAAAGGCCCATTTTGCCTGAGCTTCAAGATGATGACATCAGGCGGTACCTGCAGCCTAATGGGAGCTGAGAGCGGTGGAGCAGGTGTGATGCCTTTGCTGGACCTGGTCGCAGACCAGTTTGGCCCTCCTGGCCCTGCAGCGCATGAATGGAGGTTGCCCACACCGTCCCCTGCCAGGTGTGTGGCGGCTTTGATCAATGGCCATAATGAAGAGTTTTGCCTGCCGCCTGAGAGCTTCTGACCCTGTTTCCTTTCCCTGCAGCTGGCAAACCCCCAAGTGTATGAGATTCAGGCCCTTGAGGAAATAGGTGTGTTCCTTTGCCTGTGTGTGTGTGTGTGTGTGTGTGTGTGTGTGTGTGTGTGTGTGTGT
>JAJKFI010000036.1:1909175-1951403 GCA_029204185.1 Lerista edwardsae | reverse complement strand
GTGTGTGTGTGTGTGTGTGTGTGTGTGTGTGTGTGTGTGTGTGTGTGCTGGAATGAGCAACACACCCTTTTCACAAAATAAATTCTACCAAGTCGTTGTGGAAAGGCGGGGGGAGGCAGCCTCTGCTACAAGATTGAAAGCAGCAGGAACAAAATTAAGGTTTGATATTGTCCGGAAAGCAGGTCTGACCTCAATCTATTAAAGAGCTGCTGCTGGCTGTGCTGAACACCCTTTTAGTGCTGCGAGGGAATTGGAAGAGACTCCCAAGCCTTGTTTGCGCGCACCCCGAAGGTTTCCTTTGGAGGCAGAGCCTAGTTCTGATGAGCGCTGCCTCCATGTGGGTCGTGTATGATCTCCAGGCGTGCACCTGGTTGTGCAAAGGGGAAAATAAAATGCCAGCTGGAATGAACAGACTCGCTGTGTCAGGCGAGAACCCCTCTCGGCCTAGGAGCTGGTGGGGTGCATTACATCCCAAGCGTGTGTTGGGGGCGACCCTGATCTGGCTCTCCCCTGACCCACAAGACTCGAAGGGTGGGGTGTGCTCTTTCTCGGCTCTTCCTCAGCCAGGCCGAAAGCCTGGCACGTTTACAACGAGCGTGGTGTAAGCCATGACTGAGCCAGGGCCAAATTCTGCCTCCAAGGGCTCTCTTCAGAAAAGGAAGGTCTGTCCTCTGAGATCCTGTTCGGATCGAGGTGAGCAGGCAGAGGTGGACGCCTCGCCTGGTGTGCTTGTGAGCCAGCTCGGAAATGTCCACCGGTGCAGAGCCGGAGCAGAGCAACGTGTCGCCCTTTTTAGAACTGCCCGTCTTGCTGGATGCTTGTGTGCCTCCTTGTTAACTTTTCAAAATAAGGGATGTGGTTATATTAGCTTGATTGTATCAGGGTGCTTGGAATTACTGGAGGGGAAAAGTGGGGCAAGTAAACGAGGCACCACGCTGTCTTGGTTAAACGCTTCAATCTGGTGGTTTTCTGCAGGCTCAGTACTGTGTCCCTGAACCCCCAGCTGGAGTAAAACCACAGATCCTGAGGAGGAGGAGCTGGGTTCTGGGGGGGGGGCTGGCAAAAGTGGGTCATAAACTTCAAAAGCACCCCCCCCAAAAGACAATCTCTGCCTGGCCCTCAGGAACATTGGAAGAACCCCACCCCCGGATCAGGCCCAGGCCCACCTAGCCCAGCTTCCTGCATCTCACAGTGGCCCACCAGGTGCCTCAGGGGGCATCAGACGAGACAACCAGCGTCCTGCATCCTGTGGCCACTCCCTGGCACCTGGCATTCTGGGGTAGCCTATTTATCCTTTCACCCCACAGTGAACCAGACTATGGATTTCGTTTAACTTTCGTATGGCTTTTGTAAACACAAGTGACCATTTTTTTTAAAAAACATGAAACCCACTGAAGCACACTGTCCCTCCCTTGCCAGTCTGGGATAGGCAAAAAACCTGCCATCCACGGCCCAATTTGGATGACAGCAAAGAATTCCTACTTGGCCCTCATAATGAGTGACCAGCTAATTTCAGACTGGATATACCCATCTGTCAAGTCCCATCTGTCAATATGCCATCAGCACCTCCTGTGGCAAGGAGTTCCACAGACTAATTATACACTGGGTAAAAAAGTATTTTCCTTTGTCTGTTCTAACTCTCCCACCAGTCAATTTTAGTGGCTGTCCCCTGCTTCTGGTGTTGTGCGAGAGGGAAATACACCCACAGCCCTCTTCAGGCGGTGCCAGGTTTATTCCTGGGCTCCCCTCAGGTGAGCAGATTCCACTCAGTGCCCTGGACAGCTGTGCATGAGACTTGCTTACTGGTGTGTGTGTGTGGGGGGGGCACTGTAAGCTCCTCCTCTGTCCTGGGCTGTGATGTGTGTGCTGATAAATGCTCTTCCAGAGCACCTGGGGAACTCCATGCGCCGTCCAGGAGTGGAGGGCCCTTCATCATTGGATGCCGCGCACACTCCACCACCGTGGCTGTATCGGTGCCCTTGTTGGGGGGAGCTGGGATTGGGCAACCCGTCATATTCAAGTGAGTCAACTTGAGCTGGTGCCGGTTGTTGAGCCCTGCCATTCCCTGAAGAGCAGCAGTCTTCACCCTTTTTCATGTCACAACCCCAACCAACCAACCAACCTACCAACCTACCAACCAATCAATGTCAGTATGAAACTGCCAAAGTTCCGCCCCTTCCTGAGACCTCATCCTCCCACCCCTGCCCCCATCCATCACCACTCACTCCTTCCCCAGTCATGTCCTCCCAGCACTGTTCACTGTAACCAAATATTTAGAGAGCGCAGAAGAAGTTCTCTAGTGAAAGCTATTCTAGTGAAAGTGAAAGGCCTGGCACTAGTGAAAGCTATTCTGGCACAGTTGTGAAGAACCTGAGCAGGGCTGGGACACAGTCTCCTGGTGCCTGAATGTATATCCAGATGCCTCCCTCTTTCCCTGGTGGTGCTCTAGTGCAGTGATCTTCAGCCTTTTTATTCCTGTAAGTTGCTGTGACCCCACAACTGAGGCTTTGCGACACCATCGGGGTCTTGACCCCAGTGCTGAAGACTCCTGGTGTAGCTCTTTCAGGAGACAAGGCCCTCCACGTTCAGTTGTGGCGAGAACCAGCAGCTCCTAATATCATTGCTGTGGGCAAGGACGGCTTGACTTGGGTCTGCTGAGCAGCACCTGCTGTGCTATGGGCAGGACATACACACAGAGTGGTGACAACCCAACACTAAGGACTGTGTTGGGTGTTAGCAGTTTCTTACAAGAGTGTGCGCGAAGGATGCTTTTGCTGTGCCCTCGTGTTTCTGACGCAAGGACGTGGATCGGGCTGCTGATTTGTGTAGAGGGGCTGCCAGTTTCTGTATTGGTGGCAGAAAACCAACTTATGTGCTGCTTCAGACTTTCCAATATAGCCTACATGGAGATTAATCTCTCTGCAGGAAATTCTGATGTATGAAGCAGCCCTCACTTCAGGTAGAATCTCCTCATGTGTCACACACACCGAATAATATAATGCATTAGCCAGGAGACTTTGGGTAGCTTGTTGCAGAACCCAAGATCTCTGTTCCAGTGCGGTCCATTTTGTAGGCAACAGGGTTATGGCCACAATCTCGAAAACGTTGTGATTAATTCTGCTTGCCCAGCAGGGCTGTTGACTTTCTGATTTCCAATGGTGGTCTCTGTGCCAAAGGTCAGGCAATTTGTGGGGCCGGCCTGGCGGGCGAAAACAGAGCGTTGAAACGCCTGCTGGCTACTACTGAATCGCGTGCGTTGGGCATGCTCTGGGTGGTGGGCTGCCACTTCCGGAGCCAGGGGTTGAGGCTGAGTTGTGTGCCGTCATTGAGACTGGGGGAGGAAAAGGTGGAGGGGGCTGCGTTGCACCTTTGCACTCCAATCACGGGCCTAACCCTTGAGTGCAAGTCTCCAGTACAAATGGAGTCCCTAATTGACTGGAGCTGCACGTGAGCTGTGGTCTTGCTCTTTTAAAACTCTCCCTTGGCGAAACAAGAACGGGATCGGCACAGCCTCTTGGAGCCAGAGCAAACGTAACTTTTAGCATGCGGTTTTTATGGTTGCCGGATGGCCGTTTCATGTGGGGGTTTTCACCTGCGGTGTGTTTTTCCACGCAATTGTTTCCTCCTTGCAATTTCAGTCTCTTCCATGTGGTTCACGTAGTATGATGGAGAATTGATGCGCTGATGTGTTCCGCATGTGTTTTGGCCTGAATGTCTCCACGAGGGTGGTCAAGTCAAGTCAACTTTATTTGCATAACAATATGTCATTGCAATCAACCAAATTTAAGCAGACAAATATTAAAATTTACAATTAAGATAATACCAAGCAGAGTTATACATATTGGGACCTAATCTTCTGTGCTGCCAACACAAAATTTGCGACATTTAGAGTAATATCGCTATGAGTCCACGAGGGTGGGATTTGCCTGAGACTTCTCCTGAGCGCACGACTCCCTTCTCTGAACGTCTGAGCACATTTTCATGTGGAAAATAACCACAGAGCAAATCCCCCAGTGAATCGACTCCCTCGCAATAATTGAATGTTTATTTTGGCTCTTAGCCTTTCCATGCTGTTGCAGGCGAAGGAGCACTCTGGTCGTCAGATGAGTGAAATAAATGAGCCCCCAGCAGCAACTAATGCTGATCGCCTGGAAATGGCTGGGCCGACTTAAATGAATAATAATTAAAGAAATAAATTTCCTGGGTGCCAGCTCCAAAACGTTTTGTTCAGCACTAAAACAGTGGGCCTCTGAAACCCAAAGTAGGTCTGGGTGGAGAGGGGCAGGCTGCCTTGCAGCTGTACGGTGCGAACACAGCCTGTTCAAGGACTCATCGGGGTGAAGAAGAGAACCCCTTTGCTGGGGCTGAGCACCTTTGCTGGGTGCTGGGTCTCTGAGCCGCAGCCTTCCCCACCACCACCACCACCACCCCAACCGAGAAGGTCCAAGGCCAGGGGCAGCCCAGTGTGCTAACCTGCCTCAGTCCATTTACTGGCCGTGGGGAAAAGCAGAAAATCTGACCTCACACTTCATGCCTTACAATCCACACGCTTTGTTCTACGTGGCAGTTAATCTCTGCATGCCATTTGCCTTTCTGAGACAGCCCCAGAACCAGAGGAACAAGCCGCCTGTCCCCGAATGAACAGAGCTGCCAAAGTTCCAAATCTCTGCCAGATTGTGCTGCTGCTGGTGGTGGTCTGCCTGCCTGTGTGAACAGTTCTCCAACACAAGCAAGCCCCTTCGAATGCGAGGGCTGCTGCATCTGCATGTACCTTTGGGCCTCGGGGAAAGGTACAGTTCTACTTTGTGCTCATTTTGCAGGAGGGCAGTTGAGAACCGTTACAACAAATAAAAATCAGGTGCATTTTTATTTATTTATATATATACATTAAATTTGAGATCACATTTCCAACACCAGATGGATTATGAAAGAGGCCCATGAATATCAAATGTGTTTTATTAATTACAATAGAGCTTTTGACTGTGTGGAACTCAGTAAGCTACAGGTGGTTCTGCACGACCTCAGTGGCCCGTCCCACCTGACCACACTTATCAGATCACTGTGCACTGACCAGGAAGCGACAGTGAGAACACTTTATGGTGACACAAATTGGATCAAAATAAGCAAAGTGGTTAGACAGGAATGTCTTTTGTCCATTTCTTTTCAACCCCTGTGCCAAAGTTATTGCCGAAATTAAATCTAGAGTTGCCTGATATTGGAGTGAAGATTGGGGGAAGAACCAGAACCAGTTTGAGATATGCAGACAATACAACGTTATTAGCTGAAAATAAGGAAGGGAAAAGTGATTCTGAAAAATCAAGAATGGAAGTGAAAAAATGGGATTGAACCTTAAGATCATGAAACTGGAGATAATGACAACAGCAGCTGGTGGACAAGTGATCTAATCAACAATGATCACCAGCCTGAGATTAGCTGGTCGCTCGTCATGAGGGAAAATTTTTTTCTGTCATCCAAATTGGCCATGGATGGCAATTTTTTTGCCTACCTCAGACTGGCGAGGGAGGGATGGGTGTGCAGTAGGTTTCGTGATTTACATTTGTGTTTTAATGAAGTTAAACCCCACCCTCAGTCTGATGTCTTCCTTGGGGGTGGTGCAAGGGTTATAGGCTACCTTAGAATGCCAGAGGCAGGGGAGTGGTCGTGAGAGGCAGGTATCTGGTTGTCTTGTGGGATCTCTGAGGCATCTCGTGGGCCACTGTGAGATGCAGGAGGATGGACTAGATGGGCCTTTGGCCTGATCCAGCAAGGCTTTTCTTACATTCTTGTAACAATAAAGAATTTGAATCAGTCCTGGATTTTATCTACCTTGGATCAAGAACAATCCATGATGGCAAGTCTGTACCAGAACTCCAACTCAGGATAACGTTTGGCTACACTGCAATGGTCAACGTGAATAAGATCTGGAAAAGCAAAGTTACTGCCATTAATACAAAAGGCAGACTAGTTAGAACAGTCGTCTTCCCTAGAAATATGGTTGAGTGTGAAAGTTGGACAGTAAGAATGACTGGCTGAAGAAGAGTTGACGATTTTGAATGGTGGTGTTGGTGGAAATGGTTGCCTATCCTGTGGGCAGCCAGAGTAACTAATAGAGAAATGCTGGACTGTACAAAATCAAATACGTCAGTGGTTCCCAGTCTGTGGGTCACGAAGCACCTAGAGCAGCCAAATGGAAAATATGGGAAGATGGGACGCTGGAAAGGGGGAGGGCTGGGTGGTTTGCTTGGGTCAAGGTTGTAAATAGGCTTTTTTCCCCTTTCTGATTCACTTTGCTGTTGGAAAACGGCTGAGAAATAACCCAACATTGCTGCATTCTCAGGAAAGCAGCAGCCTCTGGCACCACACTGAAGGCACTTCTGGCCATGACATCACTTCTGGTGGGTCCCAGACAGATTGCCATTCTAAAAAGTGGGTCCTGGTGCTAAAAAGTTTGGGAACCACTAAAATATGTCACCAGAAGCCAAAATTCTAAGATTCAGCTCACCTACTTCAGCCGTGTCATGCGTGCAAATTCACTAGAGAAGACGTGATGTTCGGAAGTGTCAGTGGAACAAAAGGAAGGGGCAGGCCAAGGACCCGCAGGTGGGGCACCAAAGATGAACACCCAACACTTGACAGGAGCTGTGCTTGACAGGGCATCTTTCACCTCTAAAGATGAGAGTCACAGAGAGTCACAGAGAGTCTTAAGAGCCACTGTCGACGGAATGGATAAAGACGAATATTTTAAAATGCAAAATAAGTTTTGCAATAGTCTGCGAACATGGAATAGCTGATCCTGGAGCATTTGTATATTTGCTGTTACAAATGTTGCGCAAGTCATTCCCAAACTGCTTGTTCACCAAGAGAGGGTTTGTACCACTTTATCAATCAGCAGTATCAATCATAAAGGGGTTTACAGGATGATGAGGATGAGGATGAGGATGATTAAATATATAATAGTTAATAATAAAGTTAAAAGTTAAATTATAAGGAGTGAAAGATGCTTGTGAACCCCAAATGTGTTCAGTAAGGAGGCTGCCTGCCACATTTCTGCACAATTTACTGTCCTGGCCTTGCTTCTTGGCCCAGCTCTGCAAGGAGCAGATATTTCAGCTGTTTCATTTCAGGAATAACTCAGCAGGCTTTGTGGCCCTTAATAGATGCCTTTTGCACTGCCTTGCGCGCCTGCAGTATCTGAGCCTATTGAGCATCTCGGGGCAAAGGCAGCAAGGGATTCATGCACTTGAATCTGCTCCGTGTCTTTGCTCACCTCACATCCACCTGCCTGTGTGCCCCAGTCCGGTGTCTGTCCTGGTTTCCCTCTTGTCCAGGTTTCCCTCTCTAGCCCTGATCCTGCCTTGTGTCCTGGGTGGCCATGGCGATGAGTCAGTCAAGGAGCCCTGTCTCCATGAACACTGGAGAGATTTTAAAATCAACGTATACAGCAGCAGCAGCATCTGCAGCCACCAGTAAGAGCCCCCCCGCCTCGCTGCACCCTCCTGTCCCCACCCTGGCAGCTTTCAACATCCTCCAGTGAGCACATCGCGTAGCAGTTGCTGCAAGAACCTTTGGGTCCCTCTGGAGGAAGCAGGAACTGTCGTGTTCATTAAATGCATGATTATGGCGATGATTAATGGCAGTTCCTCTTCAGGCTTAACTACTTTTCCTTTCAGTCCTTGCAATGATTTTGCGGGGTTTCCTGCAGCCCATCACGGCAGAGCAGTCTTTTCCTGTCAAGTCTGCTGAGCCGAGCCTTCCAGCGCTCCGCCTTGAGCATTTAGGATTTCCTGGCGTGCGTGTGCCTTCTCTGTGCAACCGGGGAACGGACTTGTTTGGTATGACATTAATCACCCGTAAATTGCTCGTATAGCCACTGGGGGTCAGAGACGTCGTAGTTTTCCGATACAGACATGCTCCTTTTGACCCCTGCGCCTTGGAGGCTGCAGCGCAAATCAAGCTCCTCAGGTGACAGGGTGTGCCACCTGTTCTTTACGTCCCCCAGGATGGAGTACCTGAGAGACGGGTGATGAAACTGTCAGCATTGTCCATGATATGCCCACATGATATGGGGGGAATGGGAAGGACTGGGGAACTGAGGTGTAGTGTGCAGACTTGGTGAAAGAGAATCCCCATAAGGTGAGGTTACAGGGGAGGGGGTATTAATAATAATAATAATAATAATAATAATGTATTTATATACCGCTTTTCTTAAGAACACTAGATTTCTCTAATGACTGTAACTCAAGGCGGTTTACATAGGCAGACTTTTATTCACAAACCCGAAGGTTTTTACAATTTACAGAATGTTCTATCTTTCAAGAACCACACTCAAACAGATCTTTCTTTCTGGATTTAGCCTTCTTTCTTAGCCACCCGTCTGTCTTCTGCTGGCTGATAAGAGGCTTCCCTGCTCCCACCAGAGATGCAGCTGACTTCAGCCCACTCCTCCTCCCACGAGGCAGCTGGAACTCAGCTTTTAATCAGCCGCAGTTTGCAAGGTCTACCGCTCACAGAGACTTCCGGTAGTCTCGAGCTCACGACCTTCAGATCTTCAGCTGTTATCTTCGGGCAAACGGAGGCATTAACCCTCTCGACTAAATCTTCTGCCCAGCACCGAGTAACTTGGCAGTGTCACTGTCAAGGAAACGGTGGAATATTGGAGGAAGTTGAGAGTGAGCAGATGTGTGCTTGCAGTCGGGATAAGACAGGAGAAATAGTATGTTGTTTCTAATACTGTTGTTTCCTTCAAAAAAAGAAGCAGGTTTCTGGTCTTTGGGGAGGCAAGGAAGGCTTTAGAACTCATCTTGGGTGATCCCTGGTGAAATTTCTGCAGCCAGAGCAGGACTTGGTATGGTCTCACATGGTCCGTGTTCTACAATTGGCAGAAGAACAACACATGGTGCAAATGAACTCTTTGCCACAGGAGGTGGTGATGGCATCTGGTCTAGATGCCTTTAAGAGGGGATTGGACGGATTTCTGGAAGAGAAGTCCATCCTGGGCTATAGGCCATGATGGGTGGTGCAACCTCCTTACATTAGTAGCAGGCTACTTCAGAGTACCGAGTGCAAGGGAATGGCAACAGGATCCAAGCATCTTGTCTCGTGCCTCCCTGGGGCACCTGGTGGGCCGCTGTGAGATACAGGAAGCTGGACTAGATGGGCCTTTGGCCTGATCCAGCAGGGCTCTTCTGATGTTCTTATAAGGAAGTAAGAGTTCTTCCCGTGTCATCCTTGCTGGTGGGTTGGAGCAGGACCCCCATGTGCAGCCCTGAGTGACACACACATTCGGCTGAGCACCCAAATTGATGGGTGTGAAGCCACCCGCAGGTAAGGGTGTTCCTGGCTGCTTTGGTGTGCCCATTTTGGCCATCACTTCTGTGCTGTGGAGGGGATGGAAGAGAGGGCATGGGGTGGCCATCTATGTAAAAGAAGGGGTAGAATCCAGCAGAGTAGAAACTGAAGGTGGGCCGGACTCCACCATAGAGTCACTGTGGGTTAAACTACCAGGCCAAAAGAGCGATGTAATAGTGTGTGTGTGTGTGGGGGGGGTGATATCGTCCTCCGGTTCAAAAACTTGAAGGGGACCTTGAAATGAGGAAACAAATCAGGGCATTGACTAAGAATTGAAAAGGTCAACAGGCACGTGGATGTGGGTGAACCTGTGGATATCATATACCTGGATTTTCAGAAGGCGTTTGACACAGTCCCCCACCAAAGGCTGCTGAAGAAACTTCACAGTCAGAGAATAAGAGGACAGGTCCTTTTGTGGATTCAAAATTGGTTGAGGGCCAGGAAACAGAGAGTGGGGGTCAATGGGCAATGTTCACAATGGAGAGAGGTGAAAAGCGGAGTGCCCCAGGGATCTGTCTTGGGGCCGGTGCTTTTCAACTTGTTCATGAATGACCTGGAGACAGGGGTAAGCAGCGAGGTGGCCAAGTTTGCGGATGACACAAAACTCCAGGTGGTGAAAACCAGAAAGGATTGTGAAGAGCTCCAGAAGGATCTCTCCAAGTTGGGAGAATGGGCAGCCAAATGGCAGATGCGTTTCAACGTAAACAAGTGTAAAGTGATGCACATTGGGGCCAAAAACCAAAACTTCATCTTTAGGCTTATGGGTTCTGAGCTGTCTGTGACAGCTCAAGAGAGAGATCTTGGGGTGCTGGTGGACAGTTCAATGAAGGTATCGACCCAGTGTGCGGCAGCAATTAAGAAGGCCAATTCCATGCTTGGGGTAATTAAAAAAGGGGTTGAGAATAAAGCAGCCAATATTATCATCCCATTGTACAAATCGATGGTAAGGCCGCACCTGGAATATTGTGTCCAGTTCTGGTCGCTGCACCTCAAAAAGGACATAGTAGAGCTGGAAAAGGTACAGAAGAGAGCGACAAAAATGGTTACGGGGCTGGGGCACCTCCCTTATGAAGAAAGACTGCAGCATTTGGGGCTCTTCAGCCTAGAAAAAAGGTGCCTGAGGGGGGACATGATTGAGACATACAAAATTATGCATGGAAGGGATAGTCTCAATAGAGGGATGTTCTTTTCCCTCTCTCAAAACACCAGAACCAGGGGGCATCCGCTAAAACTGAGGGTTGGGAGAATTAAAACAGATAAAAGGAAGTACTTTTTTACCCAGCGGGTGGTTAGTATGTGGAACTCTTTGCCAAGGAGGTGGTGATGACATCTGGTCTGGATGCCTTTAAGAGGGGTTTGGATGGATTTCTGGAAGAAAAGTCCATCGTGGGCTATAGGGCATGATGGATTGTGCAATCTCCTTGTGTTAGTGGTAGGCTACTTCAGAGTACCGGGTGCAAGGGAGTGGCAACAAGATGCAAGCATCTTGTTGTCTCGTGCCTCCCTGGGGCACCTGGTGGGCCGCTGTGAGATGCAGGAAGCTGGACTAGATGGGCCTTTGGCCTGATCCAGCTGGGCTCCTCTTGTGTTCTTATGCTCACCTCGATGGCACACTAAGGAGGACTCCCCTGTTGGGGGTCCGGCTGGCGTGAATGGGGCTTGTGCAAGAGCTTGAAAGGGGCCTGGCCAAACGCCCTTCAGTTCAGTGGGGCCCACCTGGCGAGGGGGGCAGCTTGGGGTGGGCCACTCTAGGGCAGTTCCCCAGACCAGAGGAGCGTTCTTTAAGCAGTCTGTCGAGAAGTGTGGGAGCATTTGCAGTGCAGAGAAATAATTAGGCTGTTTTCATAGAATGAAAACTGAGCAATGAAGCTGTTTGGCTTCCAGCTATTGATCTGTCGTTTTCTATTTCATTAGTTAAAAATTCTAGCGGTTCATTTTTCTGAACCAGAAAGTAGCGAGGAATCACTTTTCTTCGCTTTCTCAAGATGCCGCTGCGGAGGAGCCCCTCGCACTGCAACCCTCGAGCCTGTGCTGGGATTTGTTGGCTCTCCACCAAAACGTTGGTTTGGGACGAGGGGACGGGGTCTGTGAGGCCGGGCTACGAGCTCAGCTTCTGTCTGAGGACGCGAGGAGAACATTGCTAGCCAGCACGGCCCCTCGTAGCCCAGCAAGCTCCTGCAGTGCTGGAGATTATAGCAGGGTGGTGGGGAGTCGCTGTCTTGACTCTCAGAACCTCTCGAGCCAAACTCCAAGCTACGGAGTTACCTTTACCCAACTTCTATTGATTTTTTTTGTTTTAAGCACCGAGACCCACGTTTATCCTTTTTCCTATGGTGGGAGGGCCACCAGAGTGATCGGATCGGGACAGTTCTGGAGTTCTCGCATTCCCCTCTTGCCTGGCCTTCGATAGGAGCCAAGCCAATTCACCTGCTCGCAAGTAAATGCACACCCGTGGCTCAGTTTTGCTTTCAACAGGGCTCAGTACCTTTTCCTTGTCAGCTTGAGTTCCTTCTCAAGCGTTCTTGGGGGCTGCATTCATTGGATTGGGACCATTCTGGTGGTGTTGCGGTGCTCTTGGCCTGCCCTTCACAGTGGACTGAGGCACGTTCACCTACTCACCTACTCACATGTGTGGCACGGTTTCAGTTTCCATAGGGCTGGATACGTTTTCCTTGTCAGCTATCAACGCATCAGTTTCACGACTCACCAACAACCTGCTTGTGACCCACTGGTTGGTCCTGACCCACAGTTTGGGAAACACTGGGGTAGGCTGCCCCAGGAGGATGCCCAGTTAGGTTCTGAATGCTCTCCGAACCCCAGGGATGTGCTGCCAGGTCAGACCACAGCAGGGCTCTCTAGTTCAGCACTGAGCAACCAGCTGCTTTGGTGAAGCTCACGAGCCAGCGGGGTGCCGTAGCCATGCTCTGCTCGCCTTCGCCCCCAGGGATGCACTGTTTCAATTCTTTTGGGGGGTTCTCACTTTCAAACGGAGCAAGGACTAGCTCTGTGCCAAACTTTCTTCTCTGAAACGTTTCTGCTGAGCATTCACACTGAAACCAGGTTCAGACGTGCACGTTTGTTCCGTGCATGTGACAGTAAGAGACTTGTGATGTGACTGGTCTACGACGACGGTTTCACATGTGCAGAATGCCACCATGGCAGTGTTCACCTTACCGGGCATCACTTGTGGCCTAGTTCGTTTCCAGCAAAGGAGTTCACACGACGACTTGGTGTGACGCTTTGTATTGAGATGTTACGTACTGTACGTGCACGCGTGCATGAATAGATCTTTGGGGGATTTGCAAGGAATTCTGAATCAGTTTGAAACAATTTAGAGGAATGGGGAAGAGTGTGGAGGAATCTGATACGAACGCTTCGTGAACTATTGTTAAAGTGGCACATGGAGTAGGAGTGGGATTATTCGTATAGTTAACCGCATGGGATTTTTTCCTCTCCATGTCCCCAGATTGATGGCAAGTGCTTCAGTTCTGTAGAGCTCACTGCTGGCATTTTTCCGGGCAGTTCCAGCCGCCCCGTGTTTCATTGGTTTTAGAACCTCTTTTCCAGCAGCCTAGTTTATGTGCAGTTTTTAACACTGGAAAATGCTTGTAAAAGGTGCCTGTTCCACAGTGAGATTAACTTTTGGGGGTGGGAGAGGAGCTGAAGCTGGCGCAGCAGAGGCAGGGGTGCTGCCCCCCGCCTGCCCCTGTGTGAGCTGCCCAGGTGCTCTGCAGTGCCTGGCTGGCTGCCTTTGTGTTTGCCCCGTCGCTGGATGCGGTGGATGCCCCTGATCGACGGCCCTGGCGGCACCTGCTCCGGGGACACGACTGCGCCAGCGTTTTATTTGCACAGGGAACAGATGGGGCTGCGCCGTCACCAGCAGCCTGCGTGACAGGCCGGGCGAAGGGAGTGCTCGCTGACATGCTATCAAATTCCACTCACTCACTTGGGAGCGCACTTGGGTTGGCAGGTGAGCGGCTGGATGGCACTCCTCCCACCTGGAGTGCTCAGGCACGCTTGCTGCAAGAGGGAGCCCGTCGTGCGAGCCGAGGAAGCCACAATCAGTCTCTTGTCTGGGAACTGCTCTAGCGTGGAAGCTCTTAACTCAGCTCCTTGGTTGCTTTGAACATGCATTGTTCTGCCCCCTGCTCTAGTAGCACCCCCCCCCATATGGGGCAAAGCCGGTGTGCATGGCTGCAGGCAAATGTCTGCCTTAAAGCGGTGGCTCCACTGCAGGGCCACAGCAGCCATGTGGGGGGGGGGCAGGAATGGTCATCTCTGGTGACCAGCCCTGGGCGGAGACAGGTCAGACCACGTCTCCTCTGCCCCACATTTCGGATCAGCTGCAGGACTGGATGCCACTGACAGCCAGCTTCCCATATGGGAGTAGCCACGTGGTGGTGAATTTGCCAGCCACCCCTGTGTGGCCAGCAGTCATTCTGGGCATCGGTTGTGTTTTTCAGCAAGGCAGGACTGGGGCTTGGCCAGTATCTCATTGGGTGGAGCCCCCGCCCTGGAGCCTGCCAGGATTCTGTCCTGCGGGTGGATCTGTCAGCGAACCCAGCGGAATTCCAGCCTGGGATTCAGGCTCTCGCTCCCTGCCCAGTTTGGAGACGAGAAGGAGGGAAGACTCCAGTGCTGAATACAATAGAAGTGTTGTCTCTGATGGAGATTCACCGGAGATGTGTGCTCTGTCAGGGCCAAGGCATTCTGAGCGAGGCTGTTCTTTGGGAGCCATAGGTGTTGCCTTTTGTGAGTAGCACAGTGAGCAGACTGCTTGGAGGCTGGCTGCGGCCGTCGCTTTCCAAGTGCCTGCTCTGCCTCCCCTTCTCGGGGGCAGGGCGGGATGAACAGGCAGGTTCCTGCAGTGGCCCAGTTCGCTCTGCCTTCCTCTGCAAATTGCTGGTGCCTTTGACCGGCCGGCGCTTGAGGCTGCTTAGCAAAAGGAGGGTCCTGCCGCAGAGCCATCCGTCCTTTTGGAGTCCCAGCAGTGGCTGCACTTGGGGGGCCTTTGCTCAGCAAAGGGCCGCTGGAGCTGCCCGTTCCTGGCAGCCTGTGCACTCCTGCAGTGCCGCCTCAAGGGACCCAGCCAGGCGGGTGACAGTTGCCTCTTCTCTCTCTTGCAGTGGCAGATCTAGGGGGTGGCAGGGGGGGGAAGAGCCCTGGGTGCCATCTTGGGGCCATCTAGGGGGGCGCCAGTGGCCCCTGTAACATTGTGCATGTAGACCTGGGCTCCGGAGCCCAGGTCCACCCATTGGGACCAGCCGCGAGTAGACCTGGGCTCCCTTGAAGGGAGCCCAGGTCTACATGCGGCGGTTTCTAATGGGTAGACCTGGGCTCCCTCAAGGGGAGCCCACGTCTACTCGTGGCTGGTCCCAATGGGTAGACCTGGAGCCCAGGTCTACCCAGGGTTGCTTCTGGTGAGTAGACCTGGGCTCCCACGGGGGCGCACTTCAATTGGGTGCCCCGGGCGCCATTTTGACTAGGTCCACCCCTGCTCTCTTGTTCACTGGCTTGCTTCTTGGGCGGCACCAGCAACACCTGGGCCTGCTGGAGAAGCGGTTATTTGCCCTGTGTGAACTCAGCGCAGTGCCGCTTGGTGGGAGACTGGGCTCTTTGCTCCTCTCTGACTGACTGGTAACCAGCATGTTCTCTTCTTGTCTCCCCCCCTTCTCTGTGTGTTCCTAAACAGCGAGACCGGACTCTGTGCCCAGCACGCCTGGCTACTCTCCTCCCGGTTATCCAAGCAGGGCAGCGACAAGCCGCTACATCGCCAGGTCTGTATTTCCTCCGGAATGTTGGCGTGTCCCTGTGCGGGGGTGTGAGTGAGCCCCTGCCTGTGGCCCCTTCTCCCCCTTCCTCCAGGCGCCCCTTTTGGCCTGCACCCCGGCCGTTGGAAAGGGTGGGAGTCGCACAGGGCCACAGCACTGCTCCTGCGCAGCTCCTGTCGACTCGGTGAGGCTTGCGGAGAACTTCCCAGTGGAGCGTGTCCTGCGCCATGGGTGGAAAGTGCACGCTCGGGCCGGCGCTACGTGCTTGCATGGGCCCAAGGGCGCCAGGCCAAGGCGCCACAGCACTGCCTCTGCGCCTGCTGCTGCTGACACGGGGGCAGGGGGCGGGTCTTCCTGGGTTCAGAACTGGCCTTCAGCGCCCTGCCTGACCAGTTCTGACAGAGGCTTCCTCCCATTCTGCTCTGCCTCCCAGGATCGGTGGGACCTGCTCCCTTTGCGTTCTGGCAGGAACTGCCGATGCGAGTCAGAATTTCTCAATAATGGTTTTAAAAGCAAAACATCATCCTGTGTTTATACTCCCGTGGGAAGATGTTCTTTAATTGAGGAAGACTAGGACTGTGTATGAAAATATTTAAGCTCATTCCTGATGCTTAAAAGGCTAAATATTTTATTTAATTTAAAAAAGGTTTTTAAGCAACTTCTCCCATACATTTCAGCACGCATACATTATTAGGTCATCTAACGGGGCTCTCCTTCAAGTGCCCCCTCTGTCCCCAGTGAAAGGGATGGCAGCTCGGGGACGAGCCTTCTCTGTAACGGCTCCACAAATTTCCTTCCAGAAGATTTAAGAACTACACACTCCCTCATGGCCTTTTGGAGAGGGCTCAAATCCTACCTATCTCGTCTGGCCTTTGGATGAGGGTTGGCTGTCTGCCCTCTGAAGTCCCTCTAGAATAGTACCATAGTTTGACTGCTCCCCTGGACCCTGGCTTCCCCTCCCCGGGTTTTGCCCTGTTTTTGAATGTTCTCTGTGTTCATGTTTTTAGTGCTTTTGTTTTTAGTGATGTTTTGCGTATTGTTAGATTGTATTTTGTTCTTCTCTGTAAGCCACCTTAAGTTTTTGCTCTGGCATGGGAAAGGCGGGGTATAAATTCTTCAAATAAATAAACTGAATTGTTTCAGAAATTGTAGAACTGCATAATTCTGGAAGAAAGTGTAAAAGTTGTGTTTAAAATGTTGGAACCCCGACACGTTCTGAAATTTGAGTCCCATTCTAGTAAAAATGCCTGTGAAGGGAGCCTGCAGCCTGCATATGTTAAATAATCATTGACACCATTTTGGAAATCCTTCGCACTGAAAACAGCCCAGGGATTTTGTCATAGACGAGTGATATTTGAATGAATTAAATTTATTGCCCTGTTCGATGGAAGGGAAGCTTGCCAGGATACCTGATGGATGCTCCATTGATTCCCTCTGTGTGTGTGTGTCTTCCTCTGGCTAGCCGAGCTGTCCAGCGCAGTTTGGCTATCATTCGTCAAGCCAAGCAGAAGAAAGAGAAGAAGAAGGAATACTGCATGTACTACAACCGCTTTGGCAAATGCAACCGGGGGGAGAGCTGTCCCTACATCCACGATCCGGAAAAAGTGGCCGTCTGCACCAGGTACCCCCCCCCCCCCGTTTCCTTGCAGGCAGCTCCCTGTTGATGCTGGCCCAATCTCGCCCTCTCAGGGGCAGGCTTTTTTGCTTGCTCGTTTTGGGCCCTGCTGGTGCCTCCGAGGCAGCTCGAGTGATGGATGAAATGCCTTGTAGAAGGCTTTTCATCCTGGTGCTGCTTCCTGCTGAGGCACGTTTGTGCGCACAGTTGTGCAGCAACTGTAGAATCGTGTGAGCAAGAGGGAATCGCACATAAAACTGCGTGTCCAGGGAAGAATACACGCACCCGAGCAGTTCTGTCCTCATTTTGAAGAAGGGGGGGGGAGGACAAAGGCAGAGCAGTGAGGAAAGGAGGGACCACGTGTGGGTGTCACGGGCAGAGCCCAGGTCCTCCGGCAGTGGCTCTGTTTGGTAGCCCAGGATCTTAAAGGCTGAGAACTCCATTCGTATAGGAGCTCTGGGGGGGGGGGGGACTAGGGACACTTGGTCAGAGGCAGGAAAAGTTCTCCGTTTGCAGATATACCCACACAAGGGCATCAAGGAACAGCCAGGCCACCGAAGCACAAGTGGTAAGTGTCTGTGGTACTTGCATCTGCGGTGCAAAACTTGAATGTTAAAAGCTGTGCAAAGCTTTCAACCAAAAGGTTCACTGTGCAGTTAAATAAACAAATGCTTCTCTGTCCTGAAAGGGCTCACAATCTAAAACGGAATAGCGGAAGGAACACCAGCAAGTGTCCACTTGAAAAGAACTCCTGCTCGCCCTCTGTTAAATACAAGAGGATGTGTAGAAAGTGCTTCTTTGCCTAGTGAGCAGGGCTTTAAGCTGTCACGACATGCCTGTCCATTGGCTTTGTGACAACATCCCAATGTGGTTCCCCTCACCCCCAGTAGGTATTTGATTCTACTAACTCTGTATGTACACCGCTTTTCCTGTAGCTGAAAGCAGAGACTTAGAAAATTCATAAGTCAACAGCATCAGTTACAGCAGTGAAATAGTCACAGTCCCCAAACTCCAGCTGAACACGAGCTTCTGCGCATTTGGGGAGTTCTTGTGCCTTTGGTGCAAGTGCTGAACGTTCCTTAAAGCTGGCGATTCAGGGCCCGCTACCGGGTGCCTGGAGCTTCCTTTCAGCCAGTGCAAAAGGTGGGTGTCTGTGCAAGAGGGAGGAACGCGGAAGCTGCCTCTGCCGACTCGGAGCGTGGCCATCGAGGTCAGCCTTGTCTGTCTCTGGGGTCTCAGGCAGGCTTCCAGCCCCACCTGCGAATTGAACCTGGGACTTTCTGAATGCAAATTAGCAGCTCTCCCACTGAACCGCAAGCCCACCCAAGAGGTGAGCAACAGAGTCCCTGCACAGTTGTGATCAAGGAAGCTCCAGGCCACCCTTGAGCGTCGAAAGCCTACAATTTCCAGCACACGTTCTCACGTTTTGTGGGTCTCTTTGTCGAACTCCTGACGTCTCCTGCTTTCTGGTCCGCTTGACAGGTTTCTCCGCGGCACGTGCAAGAGGACTGATGGGACGTGTCCGTTTTCCCACAAAGTTTCCAAAGATAAGGTTTGTGTGGCTTAATCGCAATCTGGCTCGAGGGAAGCTCCTTGGCAGTAGTCGTCGGGCCAGCTGCATTTTTGAATGTTTCACATCAACTTCATTGGGCATTTGCCTGGCAGGATCGTCCAGCTCATAGCAGGGTCAGTCCTCCTAATGAGAGCAGCGTTACGCCAGCTTCTGTCAGGATGTTAGCATGTTGAGCGAGGTGCTCAGGTGTGCAGCGCTTGGGGCTTCCTGCTACATCCCCAGTACTTATGGGAGCAGGCGGAAGAAGGCTGCAAGAGACTATTGCGCCCCCCCCCATGTGTGTGCCGTCCCATGCCAATTTGCGCAACAACCACATGGACAGCGGCTGTTGGTTTTTGGCATGGTGGCAGCTTTCAGCTCATGGCAAGTGGGGGTGGGTGGGGCAAGGGGACTTATTCACTGTAAGCAGAAGCAACAGTTGTAAACATCACAGCAAGCTGAAAAAGTGGCACCTTCAAATCCTGAAGATGGAGGCCATGTGCTCCTCTTCGTATGTTTCGTATGCTTGAGCTCCATTGCCACAGGGAGCAGGGGCCGGAGTGCGCTACCAAGGGGTGTAAGGAAAAGGCGGGGCTTCAGAAGGGATTTGGAGCAGAAAACCTCCCACAGGTGAGCTCGGAAATGGTTCCACGCATAAGAGGAAGCGGCAGGAAGGTTGGAGGAGCAGGAGGTCTTCAGGCATCTGAGGATGGTGAAGCTGAAACGGTGAAGGTCATGGGCAGGAATGCGGTAGGATCTGAGGGACTGGGAACAGTCTGCAAATGGGTGGGAAGGTTTAGGGCAGCGGCGGTGTGCTACTGGTACGCTGGGCGGGAGGAACGGGTGAGCGGCAGCCCGCCCGTTGCGTCACGCTCCGTTTCGCCGTCTTCCCCGCCCCCGCGGAACGGAAACGGAGCGTGACGCAACGGGCGGGCTGCCGCTCACCCGTTCCTCCCGCCCAGCGTACCGGTAGAATGACGCCGCTGGTTTAGAGGTGTGCAGTGGGCGAGCTGGATGGAGGTGAGTGGACGGTGACGGAGCCGTGGAAGAGCATCAGAGAGGGAGGGTGTCGTTGTCAGGGACCAGCCCAAGCAGGGCGTGAACCGGGGTTTTAGTCCAGAGAGGCGAATGCTGGCGGTGCTGTGCAGTGAGGAATGACGGTGCGGTGTGGAGCTGTGGTCTTCAGCCGTTTTGGTGCCATGACCCCATAAATAATAACTGAAGCCTGAGATTCGGGACCCACTGCTGCTGACCAGCCCCATTGCCACCCCTCCTCTGCCCCTGCCTGCCCCCTTTCCCCTGCCGCTTGCGTCTTCACAACAACCCTGTGAGGGAGCAGCCTAAGCACAGCCGGCCTCAGGAGCAGCAGGGCAAGATAGCCAGATTCTGCCAAGAACCCAGTTCTGATCAGGCAGCACCGTGAGTGGATTGGATCCAAGCCCTCTTGCACAGTCTTTGAAAGGTTGCTGTGACCCCCCCATTGGGGTCCCGACCCACAGGTTGAAGAACACTGGTAAAGGGAATAAAGGCAGGAATCTGTGCCTGTTCTATGGGGTGGGTGGTGACATTATCGATGGATAAAGAGCGTGTACCGGAAGGTGGCTAGGGTTTGCGGAGGAAAAACAGGAGTGGCAATGAGGTCTTTCCCAGCCCCCGCTCCTCCTGTTGTCTTGCCTGTGTTGTAGAATGGTTGCCTGTAAGCCCCTTGGGGCAGAGGCCTGTCCTCCGGCATGTACAGTGATGGACTCATATACATCCATGGATGCAAGCCAGCATCCTTTTCTGCATGGGCCTGACTGGTTCTTGGTGACATATTTTGGGGTGTGGCATTTATGCCTGTAGAACAGTGCATTCCAAATCTTTTACCACCTGCACCCATTTTTTAAAATGACAACCTATCACAACCCACTATGTAAGAAGAAGATCTAGAAAGAAGCAATATTTTTAAAATAATTATTAATTAATAATTGGGGTCCTCTGCTCCCAAGGCTGCTCGAGACCTTACATATGTGTATATGTGTGTGTAGATATTTGCTTTATTCTCCCTAGAAGTGAGGTTCAAGAACTGTTCTCTGGCTTAAATCTTTGCAGTCATTCCAGGCACTCAGAAGACTTAACTAGAGAACAAGACACGCAGTCAGGGACTTCCAGGCCAGACAAAAGGCTGAAACTGGGTTCACAGGTGATCTACAAGACTCCAATTCCTAGAGGAAATCACAAAATGTGACATTTTAATTTGGGGTATGAAGATTATCTCATACCGCAGGTTCACATTCCAGCCGCAAGGGCTGTCTCTTCATCCGAATTTCCCACTCCTGGAATTTCTTCTGCAAACTGGGCAAGGGTGTTTGCAAAGTTCTTTTTAAATATTTCTGAAACTTTTTCATCCCACCAAAAATTGGCGCTCGACCCACTTCCCAATCCACATTTTGGGAAGACACTGTTGTGGATTACTATACAGTCAGTGGTGTCATTCAAATGATTTAGGAACAGGAACTCACTTTTGATTGGCACTTGTCGGGAACACGGAACCAGCCACGGAGCCCGTTAGGATCCGGAACGCCCGTTCTGGTCCGTTCCCCCTGAATGACATCACTGATTACGGTGCTTAAAACGGCATGAGTGCCATTCATCTGGGAGGGAGGGAGGGAGGGAGAGCTCCGAGTCTCCCTGGAGCCTGAGGTGGCGGGCCAAAGACCTCCCCCTTCCCCAGCGATGTGCCCGCCCCACCACTCCCCCGCGTTCCAGCTCTCCTCCTCATTTCCTCTCCCTCTCTGTGCCCTTCTTCGCTTTCCAGTCCAGGGAGTGGAAACAGGAGGAGGAGCACGTGCAACAGGGACACGGGCCGAGATGGGCACCCCTCCCAGCCTGCTGGTTGCAGTGACCCCTCCTTCTGTTGACCCCGTGGATGGGCCAGCCCTGAAGGGAGGGGCCTGCTGGCGCTGGTCACGCTCCGGCTGTTGGCAGGAGCCTCGCGCCACTCAGGTGGCCTTGGGAGCAGGACGTCCAGCAGGCCTTTAGCCCTCACCACTTAAAGGAGCTCTTGACGGCAGCTGGCACATGCCGGCTAAAATCTCAGGTGCACAAGAGGGGCCTGAATCGGACTTCCGGGAGCTGCGGTGGGGCTGGAGTGCCCTGCACAGTTTTTGCACGAGGAGGAAAACCAAAGTGCCACCCAAAATGGACACTGAATGGACACTGCATTTGCCTGTTTAACGCAGGTTGCAGGATCCTGTTTTTCCCAGGGCAAAACGAAGAGCCTTTTCTTTGGTACCCTGGAATAACGCAATCCCAGCCTTGGTGGAACAGAAGTAAAATCCCCCGAGCTGGATGTTTGCCAGATGTTTTAGGTTTCCTGCAGTACGTAGCTCAGCCCTGATCAAACGGTGGCTGTCTCTAGACCATCAGGGTGCTCTTGAATTGGGGAAGTTGCATCTTGTTGGCCTCCCACGCGGAGGGTGGAGATGGTGGCTGCACCTCCTGCCTTTGCTGAGCTCCCAGCCCTTTCGCTGTGATTTATAGCTGCGGGGGAGCCTCCTGCCCAGAGCAAGTGGCGACTCCGGCGCTCGCTCCTGTCGCGTCCTGCTAACCTGGTGATTACCCGGAAAGGTGACGCTGGCCTCATTTATCAACGTAGCACTCACAGAGCGGGCCCAGGGAGCTAATTCCTCCCGCAGAACTGGCTTCCGGCTGCCCTTGGGCTTTGCTGCACACGGGTGAATTCTGCCCTGCCCATGGAGGCACTTGCTTTCGAAATTGATCTTCTCCCAGGACATGGGATGGGACAGGGTCAGAAAACGTGTCCAGCCGTGTTAGCACTGGACTCTCCCGGTCTCCCACGGACGCAGACCAGCGGACACAGCAAGAGGAAGGCCTCTGTCTCGCCCAGGCAGCAAAGCACCGTCTTTTTCCGCCGATGCAGCAACCCTCTCCAGCAGTAGTCCTTGTAGGTGTGCAGACCACACCACACCTCGGAGAAGATGGGGACACCCGCCCCAACCTGTGTGTGCTGCTGTCACAGGTTGCTGCTGCAGCTCCATCAGCAGTCCTTTCGGCGGAGAGAAGCCTCTCCTGTTGGAAGCGGGTGTCTTTCCAAAGAGCCGGGGTACGTTGCTGAGTCTGGCGGCAGCGGCAGGGGCTGGGTGCCCTCTCAAGGGTGCAGTCAGGCTGAGGAGCGCTTCCTGTTCGCATCCTTCTGCCCAAGCTCCAAGTGGGCCCATGGTGAGAGAGTGGGGATTAAACCTCTCTTTACGCTACAGCTGCTCGATCCTTGCTCTTGTGAGTGTGCACCAGACCTTCTACGCTGATGTGAGTGCGTGTTAATGTAGAACAGCAGGGTGTGAATTACACCTGCACTGTCATCACACTGGAGGAAGTGCACATGGCAGCCATGTTTTTTAAAAAGTTACGTGCCAATTGTCTCATTGCAGAGAGCCTCTTTGAGCTCCTCTGACTTTTGCCAACTGAGCACAAAAGCTGTTCATTAAACCTTCCTTCGCTTGGCTCGGCAGTTGTGATGGCCAATGGCCGGTCTTAGGAATTGTCGCCATGCTTGCCCTTGTACTTTTAAGACTGTCACTGGGCCTTTGGCACTTCCTCTGCGTCTGTTTTGTTTTGTGCTTTCTCTGTGGCGGTGTGTACACACGCATGCACGCCCACTCAGGAGGATGTATTCCTTCTTTAATATATTTTTATCCACAAGAGGGGGCACCCACGGTGGCTCACAACACGAACAATAAATTCAAAAAACCTGGCAAAACTGTGAAAATTATAAAAGGTAAACGTTATGAATATAAAGATAAGTGTTAGGAAGATAAATGTTATGAACTTAGGAAATTATGCAATTTTAAAAATTAAGAGCCCAAAAACTCAGCATAAAAGCACCAAGAAACAATCTCCAGCTCACACAAAATCAATGGGAGCAGCAACATAAAAATCCCGGGTGCAGCACAGCCAGTGTGTAAAATGAAGACAGCATTGCAGCAGCAGCAGGAAAACCTGAACACCCACCACTCACCACAGCCATGGAAATGCAATCTGAAGAAATGTTGGAGCCCTCCGAAAACCTCCAGGGAGGGGCAAGTCATGTGCCGCTCTGTGGCGGCATCACCATCAAGGAACTCGCTCGAGACTTGAGCGAGTTCCTCGATGGTGATGCCGCCACAGAGGAGGCCCTGCGTGTCCCTGCACGGCTCGTCTCCGTCAAGGGCAGCACATGTAGGAGGGGCTCGCAGAAGATCTCGGAGGATGGGTAGCATTGCATGGAATCAGGCAGCCCTTCTGAGTCCCTGGAGCTAAGCTGGAAATGGCTTTGACGGTTGGCAGCAGGACCTTGAATTGTGCTCAGAAACAAACTGACAGCCGCCCTGATCGAGTCGAACCACCAAATCCCAGTGGCCACGTGGGCCACTGCATTCTGCACTGCGCACAGTTTCCAGGCTGTCTTCATGGGCGGCTCCAGGTGGAGCATGTTATAATAATCAGGACGAGGTTTATCTCCAAGGCATGGACCGCTGGGATCAGGCCCGCATGACTCAGGTGCAGGTGGTGTACCCGAAGAAGCCAGGCAGGCTGCTGCCCTTCCCTGGCCACACCGCCAAGTCCCAAGCAGAGGGACTGCAAACTCATTCAGAGCAACAACAGGATAGTCCGTCATCTGTGCTGTGGGTTTGTGGACCAAGAAGGCCCTCAAAGTCGTAGTCGAATCGTACAACAATTGACACGTTCGTTGCTTAGAAGTGAGGCAAAAATGGGCGAGGCAGACCAGGTCGCTGGTTCCGGGTCCCCCCCCCCCGCCCCCGAAGTCTGGCAGGAGAGGAGAGCGTCCGCCGATTTCCTAGCAGGCTGGCAGCTCATCAGGTTTGGAGGAGGGGAGGCTGGCGGGAGGAGGTGGGGCGTGGGGGCTCAGCACGTGGGTCCCCCCAGAGGCCCCCTTGTCCGCCTCCCCCTGCATGGGAACGGCGGGTCTGGGGGTGGCGGCGAGCAGGCGGCCCGGGCGCGGGCCAAGGCAGGCTGCTGCTCCGACAGCTTTTCCCCTTGAGGGACTTGACAAGAATCAGCATTTTTTCTCCCTAATAGAGCTTCAAAACTCTGTTGTGAGCAATTTGGAGATTCACGTTGAGTTTCGGGTTCATTAGCTGCCGGCTCGGAGAGGCGTGCGTGTCCTCGGCGCTGCCTCGTATGGCCACCGTGCGCTGCCGCCGTGCATTAGCCTTATTGTTATTTGCGCGGACATAGCGGGGTGCAAACAAGGTTAATTGAAACGAGAGCGGCGCTTCTTCTTGGTAATGGCTGGGCCTGACAGCTGGGAGGAGCTGAGTGTGGCATCCGAGCAGGCTTTATTATCCCTTTTTATTAGAGCTAATTTGATCTCTATATCAAAACCTACATTAAGGGGATCGTTTACGGTCACGCCACCGCCGACAAAGACGACAGCCCCAGAGCCCTGTCCTTTATTTTAATGTCTGCAGTTAAAAGACAATTAAAAATAAACTCTTTGCTTTCAAGCCCCCTTTGTTTTCCTTTCCGTGCCGCGTTTTGCCTTCCGTCTTCCTGTCCTCTTCCCAACTCTGCTTTTCACCCTGGTGAACTGATTCAGTACTTAACTGCCTTTGCCAGTCCTTTGGGGGAAGGGTCCCTCCCCCACTTAGGGTCTGTGCCTCGGGTGCATTTGTGCACTCCGGCTGGTGGATAGAAGCATCTGAAATAACAGCAACAATGAACAGGTGCCTGAACCTGCCAGGCTTGAGATCGTGGTGCTGGAGCTTCCTCTGCTCCTGGGCAGTAGCCCCGGCTTGTGTCGAGTCGAGGAGGGCCAGGAATGCACCGCCAATGGGGAGGGAACGCTGAGCAGGCGGGATCCCACTTTGGAAGCCCTTTGCTAGCTCTGCGGAGCTGGTGCAAATTCGAGGAGTCAAGACACATTTGTGGAGCTCCCCTCTGGAAGGCGGAGGAATGGCAGAGACCAGCTCTCTGACTGGTGGCAGCACTCCAGGGATCTCCGGCAGAGATCTCTCCCGGATCTGTCCCCTCCTGGCCAGGACTGACCCTGAGTAGGCTCAGCCACTCACTGACTGTGGACCTTCCTGGAGAAGTGGAATTGGCACAGCAGGCAACAGTTGCTCGCTTGCAATTACAGCCGCTGGCTGAAGGCACAACTGCTTCTCTCTGCACGGCCGGATTCACTTTGCTGGTTTATGTCACCCCCAGTGGTGGGATTCAAATGAATTAACAACCGGTTCTATGACGTCATAGCCGGAGCAGAAAAAAAAGCCCCCAAAGCCAGCCGAGGTAAGCGAGTGGGCGGGGCCCAGCCATTTAACAACCGGTTCTATAGAACCTGGGCGAACCCCCTGAATCCCACCACTGGTCACCACCCCTTGTAAACAGGCACTCCTGGGATGTAGAGTCCTGGAAGGAGAGAGAGAGGTTCCTGTTGACCTCTGGCTTAAAGCGTGAGGGCGTGTCCTGTGGCAGCAAAGGAATCCTCACCTCTCTGTTGCTTTTGCTCGGCTGCCACTTGCTTCTGACCAGGGTTGCCCCTAGAGACAGAAACTCCAGAAGGGATGCCCAGCTCTGGTGTGCAGGGCCCCGGAGGCCAGCCCTTCCCGCACAGCTCCCCTCTTACCCGGGTGCACAACAAGAGAGCTGCTCTGCCGCCACCACAATTGCACGGAGGTGGCCTCGGGGGTCAGCAGCAGGCCCTTGGCGGCTGCTCAGCAAGGCCGACTCGGTCCTTGGCCCTGCCACTGTTCGCTGTGGGGCACAGCCTAGTGGGAGATTCTCCTGTGCAAGTAAGTCTCACTGGAAAAAAAACAGGTGGGGGGGGCCATGCAAGTGGCCCCCATTTTGAGTCAGTTTTAGAGGAGTCCAGGTCAGAGAGTTGTGTTCTTGGTCCAGTCTGTGCCTCGGGTGTTTCACAGAGGGGAATAGGCGGATAAGCAAAGGGTGAAAAGTGCCTTGACTGTTGGAAAAGAAGTGTGGATCATTTAAAAATGTGTGTAGTCCTGTCTCTTTTGGGGTGGGCTGAGACAAAGGGTTTGCTTTGCTGTGGGCAAGGTTTTCTGCTGGGGGGACGGGACGGGACAGGACGGGACTGGAGCTGAGCCATTTTCACTCTCCCTGTCCTTGCTCTTTCCAGATGCCCGTGTGCTCGTATTTCCTGAAAGGGATCTGCAACAACAGCGACTGCCCCTACAGCCACGTCTACGTGTCCAGGAAAGCAGAAGTGTGCCCAGACTTCCTCAAGGGCTACTGCCCCTTGGGAGAGAAGGTAAGGGGTGCTGCAGGCTTGTCCGGGGTGGCAAGAGTGCTGCCGTGTCCACTGAGATGCAAGACCCCTGCCAGTCCTGCTTCTGGTGCCGGCCTCTGTCATGTGGCAAGGCTGTCTCGGCTGATCTGTAGCTGAAAAGCCCTGCCTTGTTTCTGAGCTTCAGGGCGCAATCCTAGCCTGGAGTTAGGACGGCACAGTTAGGCCAGCAAAGTCTGGCTGGCACAAGGGACACCATAAAGCGTGTTTGGACCACTCTCAGAGTCAGGGGGAAGGCGCACGTCTGTGTGCTGGCTGCTCTGACTCCGAGAGTGGTCCAAACATGCTTTATGGTGTCCCGTGTGCCGGCCAGACTTTGCTGGCCTAACTGCCGGCCATCTCCTGGTTAGGGTTGCGCCCTCAGTATGTTAAAGTCTCCCTCCTTTTCTTTACACCCCTTTGCTTAACCCTCTCGGCTCTCAGCAGTGTTGAGTGGACAGGTTGCAGGGGAGAGGTCTCTTGGAATCCAAGCGGAAGAAACTCTCCCAGTTTATGAGCCCCAGGATGCACGCCGCCTTCTTAATTATTTTTTCTGCACACCACTTTGGAAACTGGTTAAAGTTTAACAGTTCGTCAGAGCTCTTGGAAATCAGATGAGTGAAGGGACGATAGCCCGGCCCTGGAGCAGAAGGTGGCAGTCTGCCCTTCCGCCCGTTTTGGTTGCCTCTCAGCCACTGCCCGCTGGCCGGACCTTTGGCCTCCTGGTTCTTTGCTGTGTTTTTCCCAATTTGATTGGTTTTAACTTGGGTACATTGTAAACTCGTCGTGCATGGTTTTAACTTGGGTACATGGGGACTCGTCGTGCATGAAAAGCAGTCTAGAATAAACAATAAGCCAAAAAAATAAAAGGAGGAGCCCGACTTGCCTCTGGAATATCTTGGCGCAGAGGAGGAAGCGGAGAATGCTGTATGCTCGCTGGACGAGCAAGGGCTTGGTCAGAGTTGGGGTGGGTCTTCCTGGCATGTGTGAAGAGCTGGGGTGTCCGTCTGTTCCACCTGGAAGGAAGCCTTTGACATGACGAAGGCATCGTTTTCCCATGCAGTAGTTACCGGGTATCTGGAGACGTTCCAGCGTTAGATCCACGTTGCACGTTTTAGGTTCACACTTCATAAGGTTTTGAGCTGATGCTGAGACATGGGCTGTGTCAACACAACAAGCGTGTCTTTGCCGAGTAATGTGATGTGTCATGGTTGACCGTAGCTCAGAGACATTTGGCTTGGTATTTGGCTTGGTATTGTGTGAAACGGCCCCCAGAGTCAAGCTGCACGTTGGCTGCAGCACACACTATGCAGCGCTGTCCTTGGCGGGAGGCCGCCTTCCGGCCCAGCCCCTGGGGAGTTGGACAGTGACGCGCTGACGTCATCACCCAGCATCCGTCTCAGTGGCTGCCAGCCCTTGGGATGCAGCATGCGCTTGCCTCTGAGCAGTGGGAGAAGAGTTGTCCTTTCTCCGGCACCTGTTCGAGACCCTGGGCAGCGTTTTCTTCACTGGGCACACAGGCAGGCAGCCCGCTATTGATGATGCCGTGCTTTTGTTTGCCGGGCTCCTCAGGGCATTGTCCCAAAGAGATCCCAGACGGCCTGGAGGCGGAAATGATGTCATTGTGCTGAAGAGCTTCAGGGAGGCTTAAAGGGCTTCATCCCAGCGAAGTGTCGCTGCAGGTTCTGAGGATTTATCCTTTGCTCCCCCCCCGGCAAGCTTTGTGCCAGTGCCCAGCTGTCACCTGGCACCCCCTCCCTCCTCTCTGCCTCGTCCCACTCCTCTCATCTGAAGCCTTACTTGTGGCCCTCTTTAACTTTTGACCCCCTAAGTGGCATCTCTACCCAATTAGTCTGTTTCCTACCCCATCTTGGCCAGCAGAAGCACCAGTGCTAAGGGCACGTTGGGGACAGTGCCTTTTCCCAGCAGCAGCAGCAGTTCTGCCCTCCAGATCAGTAGATCCAGTCCTGCCCTGCAGATCAGACTGCTTCCTGGGGGCTCTGGCCAGTCTCTGTAATTGTCACCATCAACCACAATCTTTGAAAGGGCATTTGCAAAGTTGCTGGTGCCAAAGTTGCTCTTCCCCACAGTGGTCTCTCTAGGAAGCCCCCAAGCAGGGTTTGAGCGGCCAGCATCTCATCCTGTGGCAGTGAATTCCTGAATGTGAACCCTCTGTGCGTGCGTGCGTGCGTGCGTGCGTGCGTGCGTGCGTGCTTGTGCGTGTGTGAAGTGACCCTTCCTTTCCACTCTGCTGAAGGTACTTCTCCTGGGTGAACCCAGGCACTGTGTTGCAAGTGAGGGAGACAAACCTCTCTCCGCCCCCTTCCTCAGCACCAGGCATCACTGTGTAAATCGTATCTCTATCACGTTTCCACGCTTCCTTTCTTTTCTTCTGAAGCCAGAGAAAATCCCCAGTGCCGTAGACTGCCCTTGTAGGCCCAGCCCTGAAGTCCTTATCTGCTGGGGTTGTGTTTCCTGCCCCCTTTTGCAGCACCGTTCTGGCCTCTGAGATGGGGCCACCTTCTTGTCACCATGCATGCATTCGACTACCCCCAACTCTGGCCAACTCTCCGTTAGGCAAGAGGGCTTTGTCTGCAAAGGTGGGCAATCGCCTGCATAGGCATCAGCCTGCAGAAGCACCGACTGCCAGGACGTTGCTGGGAAGCGAGAGGCCACCAGGGCTTCCACTGAAGGAAAGACTCTACTCTGCCTCCATCCAAGTCCAGCTGGCCCAGCCAAAGTGATCTTTGGGGAAGTTCTGCTTTGCCCAGAGAACGATGGAGCATCCAAAAGGAGCCTCAGGGGCTCTGCAGCCAGGAAGTGCTCACCAAGGGCCCTTTGCTGCCAGGGTTTTGCCAGTGGACCCGCATCGTATCCGCTTCCGTGGCAGGAGCCAAATCAAAGTGATCAGGCAGCCTTTCCACAGCCTGGCCCAAGTCACCCAGCCAGCATGTGTACAATTATTTTAAAATATTCCAATTTAAATGAAAATATAAAAGAGATATTTAGAATATTTATTCTATTAGTGAACATGCTTACCGCATCACTTTCGGAGTGTCAGAAAAGCATTCTCCTACAGATGATGGATAGCAGCCCGTAATTATATAGGGGGGGAAATTGCTGAGCGTGCCATATTTAACTGGGGAGAGGAAATACCCGGCCTGGGCCATCAAGGGTTAATTTTATTCTCTAAATAATATAAAAAGTGCTGAGTCTGTTCCTTTTGCACAAAGTAGAAAGTCCTCAAATGGACCCCGGAGAGTTTATAATATTCTACTGAATCAAGTAAAAATGTTAACCTTGCTTCATAAAACGATGGCTTGTTAAAGATGCGCAGTCCCTTTTCTTGTGAATAATTTAGGAAGGGAGTAAATCTCCTCTCATTCTGCTTCTCTTATTTTTTTCCCCCTCTGTGTCCGAGAAGCTGCACAGCCCAGCTGCCTGCAGCTTTAACTCTGGAGAGGGCAAGGGGAGGCGGGCGGGCTGGGGGGGGGGCTTGGAGTCGGCCTGCTCTGCGCTCAAGACGCTGGGGCAACAGACCTCTCAGCCGCTCGGTTGCATCATGAGAGCTGCCCCCCCCCCCCTGGTGGCACAGCCTGAGCTGCTGCTCTGCGAGGGGAGGGGCCGTTACGCCATGCAGGGGTGTCTGCTTTCCCCGCAGCAGGGCTGAAGGTCGACCCCTGCCGGAAAGCTGCTGCCAGGTGCTTGGGGGGGGACCAGTGGATGGCCCTCCCCAGTTGCTCCGCCCCCAGTTTTGGACCTGTTGCAGGAAGTGGCCACCTGCAGCCCCTCCGAAGTCTTCCTCTCCCCCCCCCCGCTTTGGCCTCCTGCAGAGTTTTAGCGCCTGGTGTTGGTGCTGTTCCCCAGCAGGGGGAGTCTGTGCTCTGCACCCCTGTCCTCGGAAGGGGCTGCTGTCCCTCCCCTTTTAGGTTGTCGGGGTGTGATCTTCTGTGTTCCTTTTAGCGGGGGGGGGGCATGCTGGGAACCAGTGGGCCCGCTCCGTGTGGTCTCCCTTCCCCTCCCTGGGTAGGAGCTTCTGTGCGCGCCTGTGCCGTTCACACCCAAGCCGTTCACACCCAAGGCAGGGGCCAGGTACGTTGGGCCACCGGAGAGTTGCTGGGGCAACGCAAGGCAGGGAAGTGCAAGGGAGCCGTTCCCCGGGAGTGGTTTGCTTTGCAGTCAGAGAATTAAGTCCTCTCCGCTCTGGTCTCCCATTTCCAATGTCAGGTTGGCTTCCCCACATTTGCCCCCCAGAAAAGAAGAGGGGGGGCGGTGGCTGTGGCTCAGTAACGGAGCACCTGCTTTCCAAGCAGGCTCTGGGTTCGTTCCCTGACACATGCGAGAAGAGCTGGGAAAGAGCCCCCCCCAACCCCACCTGAAACCCCAAAGCCACCCCCAGTCCTTGCAAGCAACATGGAGGCAGCCGGACTGGTGGGCTGACCTCGTAGCGGGTCACGAACACGGACGTCGGTTGTCCGGGCTGCGCACTTGTGCTGACCTGACTGTGGCTGCTCTCCCAGTGACTCTTTCTGGCTTCCCCACCTCCTTTCCAGAAATGCAGCATCACTTCCAGAGTTCCTTGGCGGAGGGAGGGCGTGGGAAGCTGCTGGCAGCCAACCATAATCTGTAAACTCAGCACTCCGCATCCCAAGGAATTTTTTTTCCTGTTTCTAAATCGAATATGCGACGTTGTTGTGGCGAAGGTGGGCCTGAAAGTGTGGCCGTCAGCAGAATCTCAGACACCGGACCTGTGGCTGCCCTGGAGTGACGGTCGTGAGCAGTTGGGGGAGGACTTCCTCCAGGCCGCCTCTCACCAGGCGAGCTCCGAACGGAGGTCACCACCGTCTCTCCCACCACGCAGCCATCCTGTGCTCACTTCCCGGGCGTTGGGCAGCCGGACTTGCCCCTCGGTAATCGGAGGCCGCTGTGTGTTGTGCCCAGCGCGTACCGTTGATGACAAGCTTGTGACCAGCTCTGCTCCCAGCACTGCAGGCCCAGGCTGACCCCAGACCACCGCTGGACTGTGTGAACAGGGTCTGGCTGGGGATGTGGGTCTTCCTTTGCTCCAGAGACGTGGGTTTGAGGCTGGTTTTTTTATGTTGTCTGTTCTGAAGATTTTTTAAAACGCTGCTTTTAGCTCAAACGGTCCCTAAAGCAGCTTACAACAAATTGCAACAATCCAAAACAAGAAGCTCCAAATATGCCCCCAGCCAGCGGCGTCATGCAGCCGGAATGCTGGGCGGGAGGAACGGGTGAGCGGCAGCCCGCGGGGCGGGGAAGATGGCGAAACGGAGCGGTACGCAACGGGCAGGCTGCCGCTCACCCGTTCCTCCCGCCCAGCATTCCGGCTGCATGACACCGCTGCTTATGGGGGAAAGAAAGACGTAGGCCGGCAGGGAGCGGGGGAAGATGGCGAAATGGAGCGGTACGCAACGGGCGGGCTGCTGCTCACCCGTTCCTCCCACCCAGCGTACCGGCAGCATGACGCCGCTGCCCCCAGCCCCGCATCCCGCAGTCCTCTGGCTGATGGCAAAGTGGGCTTCTATTCCCTCCAGCTGTGCAGTCCCTGGGGGTCTGGTCCAGGTTCATTCAGCAGGAGGCGCCTTCTTGGGTGTCTCGGCCTTGTCCACTCACGTCACTGAGCGGTTGAATGGGGGATGCTGCTCAGGAGGCGGAGGAGGACAAGGCGGCGGGAGAGATTCTGTTGGTTTCACTGGTTGGATTTTCCCACTTCCTTTTACAGTGAAACCTTGCAGGATAACTGAGACTGTAAAGTGTCCTCTGTCCTGACCCACTTATTAAAAAATCCCTGCTAATAAACCGCCAGGGAAAACCACTCACCCCCAAGTTGTGCACCTGCCCGTTTCCTTCCAGTAAGGTAGTTCTGATTTCCCCTTTAGCTCGTGAGCAGGGGAGCTGGAATTCCTGGGTCCCCAGGCCCACATTTTGCAAGCCCCCAGCAGCCCACCATGTCAAGGATTCTCAAAACCTTGGCGACTGGCTACCTGTGCCCCAGTTCGGCGGCAGGGAGCAGCTTCTGGTGTTCGATGAAGCAGCAGTCTTTCAGGAAGGGCAGGATACATAAGAACATAAGAAGAGCCCCTGTGCTGGATCAGGCCAAAGGCCCACCTAGTCCAGCTTCCTGTATCTCGCAGCGGCCCCCCAGGTGCCTCAGGGAATACACAAGACAACAGGATGTCCTGTTGCCACTCCCTTGCACCTGGCATTCTGAAAGTGTTGTTGTTGTTCAGTCGCTAAGTCGTGTCCGACTCTTCGCGACCCCATGGACCACAGCACGCCAGGCCTCCCTGTCCTCCACTAGCTTCCGGAGTTCGCCCAATTTCATATTCATTGCTTCGGTGACACTATCTAACCATCTCATCCTCTGTCGCCCCCTTCTCCTTTTGCCTTCAATCTTTCCCAGCATGAGGGTCTTTTCTAAAGAGTCCTTGGAGCTTCAGCTTCAGCATTTGTCCTTCCAGGGAGCAATCAGGCTTGACTTCCTGGAGAATTGACCGATTGGATCTCTTTGCAGTCCAGGGGACTCTCAAGAGTCTTCTCCAACACCATAATTCAAAAGCATCGATTCTTCGACGCTCTGCCTTTCTTATGGTCCAGCTCTCACATTCTGAAAGTAGCCAACTTCTAACGTAAGGAGGTTGCACAGCCCATCATGGCCTATAGCCCACAATGGACTGTTCCTCCAGAAATCTGTCCAATCCTCCTTTAAAGGCACCTAGGCCAGATGCCATCACCCTCTCCTGTGGCAAGGCGTTCCACAACTTAATTGCCCGTATTGTTGGTTGCCTCGGCTGTGTTGGGCTGCCCACAGTGCTGCTTGAAAGGTACCTCGCGAAGACACTGGGAAAGCAGTCCTGAGGCAGGCAGCCGGCTCTCTTGCCTGCATGTCTGGTCTGGCGAGGGGGATTTGCCCAGCCTCTTCAGGTCCCGTCCTGGGGGCGGCAGCTTCAGGTATGTCCAGGGGGAGCCGCGCCCAGGCTTGGTTGCCTTTGTTCTGGCCCTCGATGGTCTGTGCCCGCTTCATCCGTGGCGAGTCCTCCAGGATTAATCTGCAGCTGCATCAGAGCAGGAAACCGCAGGGAAAGTGGCCGTGATAAAGGCCCATGTTAGAAATGGAAGCTTTTAATTTAAAAGGCGCAGCGCACTCTCCGAGAGACTCCACGGCCATCTGATTCCTCTCCCGACCAAGCCTGTCTCTGTCTCTCTGACTTTAACCTCTGAAGATCTCTGCCGAGATACCTCTTATTTACCCTCCACCATAATGGTATAATGAGGGCTCCCACAGCTTCCTTAATATAACTGCTGCGTCTTCTGTGACTTTCAGACACTTATGCTGTAAATGTTGCTTATCAGTACAAATGGGAACCGTTTAATAGCTTGGGCAAGTTTTGATAAAAGGAGAGAGAGAGAGAGAATCCTCCTCTGTGATGATCTTCTCTTGGGCTTTTTGCTGGTGCTGTTCCGCCCATTTCATGCACTCCTTTCGGGACTGCTCAGCTACCAAGCGCAGGCTGTCACTTCTCACCGATGACGGCTCCGAAAGGGCTGCCAGCAACTGCACAAGGCATCCTGCACAGTCATAATGGGGAGAACCTCTTGTTTGTGTGGGATTTCCCTGCTGCCAGCCAGGCTATTACAGAATCGTTTGAGACGTTCCTGGCTTTTAGGCAAGCTGATGTTTGGCTTGTGGTAGCCTGGCTGGCTCGAACTGTACCTGCTTCATGTGCCTGCGACCAGCTTCGGGGCCGTCTCTCTCTCTCTCTCTCTTTTTTTTTTTTGTGCTTTGATTCCCCCCCCCATTACATCACAATACAACTGTTGTAGCAAAGTGTGTGTCACATCTAATGCCTTCTTCCTGCACTTGCCATGGGGGAGTGTTTCAAGTCAAACCTAAACTAGCAGAGCAACTTCAGAACTGGAGGGAGAGAGCCGAGCTCCAGAAAGGGGAAGAGTTGACCAGCAAGGGCGAGAGAACATGCAGGAATGAGAGCATTTGCTGCTTCCACATAAACCTCAGCAGGGTTGGAGCCAGCCCTGTGTCCCGGAGCAGGGAGTTCCGCAGCGCAGGGGCCACTTCAGAAAGAACCTTCCTGCGGGCTACTGTCAGCCCATCCTCTGAAGGTGGCTCTGCCCACTGGAGGGCATGCCTGGCAATGGTTCCTCGGGCACCTTGATCCCAACTGTTGAGGGCTTTGAAGATCATAACCAGATCGTAACGCGCCAGGCAAAACTCCTTCAGCTGCATTCTGTACCAGTTGAATTTCTAGAGGTCTGTCAGGGGCAGCTTCAGGCACAGCAGGTTGCAGTAGATGAACTGAGAGGGCACTAAGAGCACAATACTAACTTGGATACTAACTAAGCAAAGTTAGTATCCAATACTAACCCGCAAAGTTTGGCTGGCAGAAGGGCCACCGTAAAGCATGTTTGGACCACCCTCAGAGTCAGGGAGGGTGGTGCAGGTCTGTGTGCTGGCCTCTCTGACTCCGAGGGTGGTCTACATGTGGTTTACGGTGTCCCTTGTACTGGCCAAACTGTGCTGGCCTAGCTTGTGCCAGCCTCACTGCAGGTTAGGATTGCGCTCTAAGGCACGACCAGACCCGCCTGAAATGGGCGCAGTCAGCTGGAACTAAGCGAAAGCGCCTTGTTTCACGGCTGCTGTCCAGGCGGAAGGTCCTGCCTGGAGCGCTCCTGACTCAAGGGGGGGCCTCCCCACCTGCATCACCAGGAGCTCCCCAGCTGCAAGAACCCCAGTCCTGGGCTTTGATTTCAACTTCTTTGCCTGCATCTGTACACAAGACCGATCTAAAACCCTCCCAGCCCCTGGACTTGGGGAGCCTGAGATGAGGCTGTGCCTGGAGTCCCCTGTTGGTAGAAACCGATGAGGACCGGAGTTTTCTCCAGGGTTGTCCTCTGATGTGTGTGTGTGTGTGTGTGTGTGTGTGTGTGTGTATTTGTTGTTGTTGTTCAGTTGCTAAGTCGTGTCCGACTCTTCGCGACCCCCTGGACCACAGCACGCCAGGCCTCCCTGTCCTCCACTAGCTTCCGAAGTTCGCCCAACTTCATGTTCGTCGCTTCGGTGACACTGTCTAGCCATCTCATCCTCTGCCGCCCCCTTCTCCTTTTGCCTTCCATCTTTCCCAGCATGAGGGTCTTTTCTAGAGAGTCCTCTCTTCTCATGAGGTGGCCAAAGTACTGGAGCTTCAGCTTCAGGATTTGTCCTTCCAGGGAGCAATCAGGCTTGACTTCCCGGAGGATTGACCAATTGGACCTCCTTGCAGTCCAGGGGACTCTCAAGAGTCTTCTCCAGCACCATAATGCTGTATGTATACATACACCGTACGTGTGGACATCGCTGTGACTCGCGTGGCAGCCGAGGGTTGCTCCCAGGGCCCTCTGTGGTAATGGGGGGGGGGTGTCCTGGTAACAACCCATTAGCTGGTGGGGCGGAAGTGCCGGTGCAGGAGCTCTCCCCTCCCCCCTTCTGCCAGCCCATTCTGCATGCTTCCAAGAGACCCACCACCACCACCACCGCATTAATAGGGATGCTGCTGCTCAGAGGCAAGCCAAGGCAGGCAGGGACAAGCCTCCTCTCCCATCCTTACAACTTGAAAGGGGGAACTGCCGCCCATAAGCGGGGGGAGGGGTTGGACCAGCAACATTGCAGATGAAGTGGGGTGGGGGTGCACCCGTGCGAAGGCTCTGCAGCAGAGAGAGCCCAGCACAGCCCAACATTGTTTGATACTTCTTGTTAGGCATTGAGGAGTGACATTTTTGAGATGCATAAATACCATCTCTCTTTCAGAGAGAGAGAGAGAGAGATCCTGTCATCTGCATCCAACACAGATTCTGTGCTAAACTACCCCCTCTGTCAAAGCTCCAGTTGCCCAGTCCTGCCACGTCCGGCCTCGAAACTTGCATTGCCCTGAACAATTTATGCCTGCTGCCCCTTCCTCCGTGCGCTTCCTCCGTGTTTGGGCTTCGTCAGGGCCTGGCGTTTGGCTGGCAGCAGGAGTCGTTTTTCTCGAGGGTTCCACCATCAGAGTTTGCAAAGCAAAATACACCAGAAAAAGCCGCTCTGGATCAATAGCTGTAAGCTGACGCCTGGGCAGCCGACCCGAAGGTCTGTTCCCCAGTAGCAGAGCAGAACATGGAGGACGCCGTGCCCTATAAATATCTGGACGAATCAGCAGAATGGGGAGGGCGAGGCTGCGAGATGCGAGCCTGCCTCCAGCGAGGAGCGAGTGGCAGGCAAGGCTGAAAGGCGCACCTCAAAGCAGGTGAGCATTGTCCGTGTGTCGTGAAACCCCCTTTGAGCAAACACTGGTAGAATATTCCACTGCCTGGTTGCAGTCCGCTAATGCCCGCCCAGAGAAAAAGGCCTGGCACCGCTTTTAAGAGACGGCTGCATTTTGGCTGCGCTCTGGGTGAGGGAAGGGGATCCCACGGTTGGGGAGCAGCCGTCGTGCTCGTGTCCAGCTCATCCTTGGCCTGCCAACAGGCCATCTGTGGGTGCCTGATACAGGCTGAGCCAGTGTTGGACTCTGCCTCCAAGGCATGTTCCCACCACTGTGATATGGCTTGTGCAAACGGATAGCCATGGCCAGTGGTGTCATTCAAATGATTTAGGAACAGGAACTCACTTTTTATTGGCACTTGTCGGGAACCCGGAACCAGCCACGGAGCCCGTTAGGATCCGGAACGCCCTAATTGACATCACTGCCTTCATCCCCTAGGAATCCGGAGTCGCTCCCTTTAACCCTCTGAGTGCCGGCCAACCAAGAAGAAAAGCTCTTTGCAGAGGAATTGGGAGGGGGGGAGGGAGAGTGAGGTGGGCGGAGTCAGCCCTAATTTTAACTAGTGGAACTGAGTTCCCCCGCGTTCCCCCTGCATGTCATCACTGGCCATGGCTTGTGTGCAGCCAGTGGTCTTTCTTCTGGCCCTTTCCACATGCTCCAGTTCAGAGACCCAGAGTATTTTGCATCACGGTAATCTCATGGGTGATGCCAACATACAAGTCTGGGGCTGGAGTAGACAGCGAGTGTCCGCAGCTGGCTGGCACGCTTAAAAATTAGGGGTGAGCTGAGACTACAGTGAAATGTGTTGCTGATGTCGGCTTCCATCAATGAGGGTGCAGTCCTAACTTGGAGTTAGGCCAGCACAGTTTGGCCAGCACAAGGGACACTGTAAAGTGCATTTGGACCACTCTCGGAGACGCAGACATGCGCTGTCTTCCCTGACTCCAAGAGTGGTCTGAATGTGCTTTACAGTGGTCCCTGTACCAGCCAAACTGTGCTGGCCTAACTACGCCAGCCTAACTGCAGGATTGCACCCTGAGTGTAAGTCAATAAGAGGTTGTAGCGTCATTCTACCTCCTGAGTTTAGTTTTGTCTACCTATGTAAAAATAACAAACTGCTTTTCAGTTAATCTGTGTGGTTTCTAGGCCGTGCCAAGCCTGGGATCCTTTGTGAGTGCCGAAGAGAGCTTTGGCCCTCCGGAGCTTCTGCTAAGGAGATGTTCCTGGCCCATCCTTGCCTGGCGGAGACCTTTCGCCTGGGGGATGTCTCCTTCCTACTTTTCTTTCGTGTGCTGCTTTGTGTCCCGTCAGAATGAGGGAGTGCTTAGCCATACCCTCCAGGGCAGTTGGTCCAGCAGTGCTCCAGTGAAGGCATATCCTGCATCAGAGAAGGCACACACAGACGCTGTCTGGTGATGACGACACTGAACTTTGGGGAGATTAAGCACCCTGCGGTTCCTGAAGCGTTGGTCCGTTGGTGGCTGTGTGGCTCCTCCACAGTCGAAGCAGCCTGTCTCTTAGTGCCAGTCACTCAGGAGCAGCCAGGGAGGCGCTGTGGCCACCATGCCCTGTTTGTGAACCTCCCAAAGGCGTCTGTCTGGTTGGCCACTGTGGAGAGCAGGATCCTGACCCAGACCGTCCTTCAGCCTGACCCATCCAGGCTCTGTTTACGTCCTTCTGGCCAATGCTCAAATTGCAGCACCGTCTGCATTGTCTCTTGGTGGGTCTCCCCCCTCCTTCATGGCAGTAGGCTGAGCAGTCCAGATGTCTCTTCCCCCCCCCCGTTCCCTCCTGCCATTCGGTTCTTCCTGACCGCGTTATCTTGTGCGCCTCCGGAATGCCCAGGCTCCTCTGGTGCGGGAGCGATCTGGGTTTTTCTTCCTTTTTATGGTACAACCTGCTTGCTGGCCTGGTGTCCTGCCAGAGGGTGGTAAAATTAGCAGCACTGACAGGTGGACTGGATTGGGTGTCCCGAGGAATGAGGTTGCTCCCTGACAACTCCAGCGCCAGCCCTCCCCCCCCTCCTCCTCGTCACCTGAGCTGACATGTGTGGCTTGTACAGCAACCGGGTCTTAGTGTTTGCTGGGTGTGAACTCAGCAGCCAATGGGGAGCGCAGGGCTGTAGCGCTTGCCCTCGCTCTCGCCGCCAGGTGAGTGATTCAGCCCGACGGGCCCTTCTGCGCCCCAGGAAGCCCTGCCTGCCTTGGAGGATGTTCAGCCCCTCCCACCTGCCTCCTACCTTTGGCCTGGTGGGCGCTCTCGTCCAGAGGATGGCCGTCATCGTGCTGGGGAAGGGGGGGCCAGAGGATGCTGTCACCGAGCGAGGCCGTGCCAAGCGCAGGAGGGGGTGGAAAAGTCATTAGAAACTTGAGAGGCTGGGACACAGCCCTGGAATTAATCTCACACAGAGTTTGTTTTCTTTGCAGCAGTATAGACTTGAAAAGGAGCCGGTAAACTGTTCCTAATCTAATTATTGGACTGAATTATTTTTGGGTATGCCAAGGGGAGGGGGAGCACAGGAGCTGTGGAAGAGGAAGAGTTACTAGAGGAGGAGGAGGAGGAGGTGGCAAGGCACCTTGAATGGCACCAAGGCAAGTGCTACGATGTGCAGAAAGGGGGGGGCCGGAAAAGAGGATGAGCACCTTGCACACATGCCCCGGCACAGCAGAGCCCCCGCCCTCCTTCTAGGGTGCCTGTATTTTTAGCTCTGCCCTGACACACGCAAGCTGCTCAGAGTAGCAGTCCCCACGGGTTTGGGAAGTGGCACAGCTCCGTTTGAGCAGTGGTTGGAGGTGGTGCTCTTGGCTTCGCAAAACATGCGCTGCAGGAGTAGGATATCCACACAGGGTGGAGCTGCAGTTCCATAGGCCTCTTGCGAGCCAGCTCTCTGCCGTCTCACTTGCTCTCTGCCCTCCAGAACTCTGCGGTTTCGTTGCTCTGGTCTCGTCACAGCCCCCCCCCCCTGCCCCGAAATCCCTGCTGTCCTCGGACCCAGCACGTGCTCCTCGCCCTCCCTTTCAAAGTCCTCCGCAGCCTGGGCCCACCTTCCCTCTTGGATCTCCAGCCCCACCTGCGACTGTCTCACTCCTCCAGCTCCACCATCTGCAGCCCCCCCCCCTGCAAAGGCCTCCCGTCCCCACTGAAGGCTCAGTCCCGTCTCCGTGGCTGCCTCTTGCGCCTGGCCCTCCCTCCCTCCCCGATCCCCTGCCTGGTGCCCTGCCAGTCTTCCCACCCTTCCTCAGAGCCTCCTTTTCTTCCCCCCCTCGCCCCTTCGCTCTGCTGCCGCGCAACTTCAGTGGGTGCTTCTCCCGCCACACACCCCCTTGTCCCGGCTTCTCGATGGCCGTCCGCTCTGGGCAAGCCTCTGTCTTCCTTGCTTTTGCGAAGTGCCGCTGTCTAAACAGCAAACGGCAGTGGTAATGGTGGTCACGCTGGCTCTGCTCTGCGGCCCGCTTTCCGCCTGATTGCGCCTCAGTGGTGCTCACATTGCTTGGAGCAACAGTGTTGGCAGCCGTGGCACTGCCAGAGCTGCCAGTGGGCCCCGCGAGCATCGCCCCTGCTGCTGGGTTCTGAGAATCCTCTGAGGTACGAAGCTCCTCAGAGACGTTTGTTGCCTGCCATGCGTTAACTACAAGGCACCACCAAAGCCTTCCCTGTAAGCCAAGAGGGAGTTTGCGTTGCTGCAGTGGCCTCCCACAGTTGTTCCCAAACGTTTCAGCCCCGGGACCCACTTTTTAAAACGGCACTCCGTTGAGACCCACTTACATTAGAACATAAGAACATAAGAAGAGCCCTGCTGGATCAGGCCAAAGGCCCAGCTAGTCCAGCTTCCTGTATCTCACAGCGGCCCACCAGGTGCCCCAGGGAGGCACGAGACATAAGACGCTTGCATCTTGTTGCCACTCCCTTGCACCTGGTACTCTGAAGTAGCCTACTACTGATGTAAGGAGGTTGCACAATCCATCATTGCCTATAGCCCACGATGGACTTTTCTTCCAGAAATCCGTCCAATCCCCTCTTAAAGGCATCTAGACCAGATGCCATCACCACCTCTTGTGGCAAAGAGTTCCACAGACTAACCACCCGCTGGGTAAAAAAAAAAACCACCTAGCTTTACGAGACTAAAACGCAAAGTTTCACCAGCCACTCAAGCCTCTGTTTTTATCCCTTTTTCTAATATGGTGGGGGGCACCTTCTGGTGCATTTGTTGAGCTTCGTGTTCATTGGATCAGGACCATTCTGGTAGCCTGAATGGCCTTCTGGTAGCCTTTGCCTGGTCTGGTATGGCCTTTGAATGGTCTGGTAGCCTTTGCCTGGCCTTCGATGCAAGCTGAGGCACGTTGACATACAAGCAAATGCACACGTGTGGCTCGGTTTCAATATATTTTCCTTGTCAGCTTGGGGGGGGGACGACTTTCTTCTCGAGGTTTTTTGGACGGGATCTGTGTTCATTGGATCAAGACATTCTGGTGGTGCTGCTGCATTCCTCACCGCCTGCTTTTCAAAACTGCCTTCTTGTGAGTAAAAGCACACTTGTTGCTCAGTTTCACTTCCAGTAGGGCTCTATACATTTTCCTGCAACCCACAGTTTGGTAAATAGCAGTCTTCAAAATCACTTCCAGTCCCAGAATTCCACTTTCTCTGGAACAGCGGCATGGTAGGAATGGATTGAAATGCAGAACTGTAAGGTCTTCAGGGCAGGGGCTTAACATCTTGTGTTTTACTCTCTAAATCTTTGTACACATAGTTTGGTTTACTCAAGTTTTTGTACTGCCTTACTCCTAAGATAGTCAGGAAGGTTTGCCACACAAATAGCAATAAACAACATTATTCAGCAGTTATAACAATAAACAATAATCAGCAGCATTAGCTGCACTATAAAAATAGAGGGTGTGACTGGCTCGCCTGTCGGACTCTTGTGCAAAAGCCCCGTCGTGAGCCAGCAAGCCTCTGCCACAAAGAATTCCCAACCAGCATACTTTGCGCCCCATTCCGCTTTGTGAACTTTGTGAACTTTGTGTTGAAAAGCGGTATATAAATACTAGTGATTGATTGATCGATTGATCGATTCATCCTGCTTTCCAGTGGTCCTCTGTGTGTCAGACAGCCAAGAGGCCCTGACCAGGTGGCCACAAGAGCCTAATGGACTGCAGCCTGCAGGGCGCACTCCAAGGAGGTTGGGGTCACCACGTGGCTTTCTGGGGCATGTCCAGAATGTGACTTTTGGGAGAAACCTTGTTGTGTTTTTGGGTAAATAGTAGCAGAGTTGGGGGCTTGGAGACCCATTCCAGCGCTTGCCTTAGCGCTCCGGAGCGAAGGATTGAAGCAATCGCCACATT
>JAJKFI010000036.1:1839433-1909165 GCA_029204185.1 Lerista edwardsae | reverse complement strand
ATGCCAGTTTCAACCAGTTCTGGACTGTGAGATGTGAAACTGCAACAAACCTTTGGGCCAGTGGTGTCATTCAAATGATTTAGGAACAGGAACTCACTTTTGAGTTCAAATTCAAATGTTGAAAAACAAAACAAAACCCGGAAGCAGCCATGGAGCCCATTAGGATCTGGAATGCCCATTCTGGTCCGTTCCCCCTGAATGACATCACTGCTTTGGGCTCATTTAATGTGGAGTGTGGGAATACACACAGTGTGCTACTCTGCTGCTGTGACTTTTTGTTTTTGTTTTGATTTTGATTTCAATTTAGTTCCTTTGAGCATTTTCCAATGGGAAGAGTGTGTGTGTGTGTGTGCGTGTGTGCGCATGCACTCCTTGTCTAGCACAAGCCCAGGCTTCGAGACTCTGGCACCTGCAGTCCTGATCCTCCCACTTCAGAAAACGTGAGCAGGCACTGCCAGGGCATGCTTGTGGGAGCAGGGCGGCCAGTGGCCGTCCACACCCTTTGGACACGTTTTCTTCCAGCCTCTCTGTCAGGGGGGACTGTTGAGAGGGGGTTTCGCTGCACCTGCTTTGGAGCACTTCAGGCCAGGGACTGAAATACTAACCTTAAAAAAACAAGCCGCGGAGCGCCGTCCTCGGTGGCCTCCGCAGTTCACACAGTCGCTCGGCCAGGGCGCTGTCCTGCGAAGGGGGGGGCATCACGACTGCAGTGCTGAGTTCAGAGGTTTCCTCCTCTGCTGCTCCAAACACGTGGCTGATGGTGTCGCGTCCATGTTTGAAATTCCGCCCTCCTGATCCGTGGGTTCGGGAGCTGCTGACTTCACCCAACGCGAGCCTGGAGAGCCTCCCTGTACCTGCCAGTCTTCTGGTTGCGCCAGCCCGGAGGCGTTCTGAAACACGGGGAGGTCACGCACAGCCTCCCTGCGCCTCGGAAGGCACTTCTGGTTGCGTCTGGAGGCCCGTCATGCCCGAGACCCAGAGATTCACTTATCTGTGGGATTCTGTATCCGTGGGGTGGGTGGGTCTGGGCATCTATCCCCCGCAGATACTGAGGACCAACTGCATTTGCATTTGTATCGGCAGCCTGTCCGTCCCAGGGCCTAGGGGCATTAGCAAAACTCTAAAATAGTTACAAAGCTAACTGGGCAGGAGGTGTGGGCTGATGGTTGAGCTGCTGGTACTGCCTGAAGCTAAGCAGGAGAATCTGTGGTCTGTTTTTGGATGGGAGACAGAATGCCAGGCTGTGACAAGCTGCAGTACCTGTGGTGGCAGAACGGGGTCACTGTGGAGCTGATTTGCCAGTGCGGGAATGCGGTGAGAAGGCCAGCCGGCAAAAGAACGGAGTCCATCCTTGAGGACTTGTCCAGGCTGGACTGACGATCACCTGCTGAACCTCCTCGCTGTCACAGGGCCAGAGGAGAGAACCACACTGTTAAGGCTACATCTGGGACTGAGGATTTGGGGAATCACAGAATACTGTATATTTGTAAAAAAAAAAAACCATTGAAAAATGGTGGTTTAGACTAGCCTGCCCATGTAAACCGCCTTCGGCATGGGAAAGGCGGGGTATAAATTCTTCAAAATATAAATAAAGTGTATACCAGTCTAGTCGAAAGCCCTTTACTTACCAGTTAAAGCCCAGTTTTGAGAAGGTCCCCTGGGTCCAAAAGGCCCAAAAGATGCCCCAGCAACTCCTGCAGAGAGCCCCCCAAGAGGAGGAGCAGGTGACCTCTTGCGCACGTGCAGGTGGGTTTGCTTTATAGGCTTCTCTGCGTTGTGTGTGCCAGCTCCTAACCGGTGCTCTCGGTTTCCCATTCAGTGCAAGAAGAAACACACGCTGGTGTGCCTGGACTTCTCCAAGCATGGGGTCTGCCCCAAGGGAGCCCAGTGCAAGTTGCTGCACCCCCGGAGGAAGCACCTGGCCCCGCGGCCCAGCAGCAGCGCGGGCACCATCCCCCACGAGTGCCCAGCGCCACAGAGGGCGCGCCCGGCGGATCAGACCTTCAGGTAAGGAGAACCAGCAGCCCCGGTGGCTGCCCTGGCGAGAGCCTTGGAGCAGGGCCGGGGGATCCCTCCGACAGCTTGCCCTGAAGCACGCTGGGTGACCCCAGGCCAGGTGTTCGCTCCCTCAGAGGGGGGTGGCGAGGGAGTGGAAAGTGAGGCTGTATTTTTGCAGGTCTTGAAAGCGTTTTCTTCCTTGATAGTGGGAATCTTGCTGCAGCCAAGAAGGGGCTACAGGGGGCTGGAATCCTGGATTTAGAATATGTAGGCATGAGTGATCATAAGAAGAGCCCCGCTGGATCAGGCCAAAGGCCCGCTTAGTCCACCTTCCTGTATCTCTCAGCGGCCCACCAGATGCCTCAGGGGGCACGCAAGGCTACAAGAGACCTGCATCCTGTTGCCACTCCCTTGCACCTGGCATTCTGAGGCAGCCTACTTCTAAAACCAGGAGATCGCATATACCCATCATAGCTTGTAACCTGTGATGGACTTTTCCTCCTTCAATCAGTCCAATCCCCCTTTAAAGACATCTGTGCTTTCAGGTGCCGTCAACACATCCTGTAGCAAGTAGTTCCACAGGTTAACGACATACTAGCTAAATAATTATAATCTAACTCTCCTGCCACCAGGTGCCCCCTGGTTCTGGTGTTTTATGAGAGGGAAAAGAACCTCCCTCTGTCCATCCCATGCATAATTTTATATGTCTCAATCATTTGGCCCCCTCAGGTTGAAGAGCCACAAATGCTGTAGTAGTGGTTATTATTAGTAATAAGAATGTTTACATACCTGTTTTCAACAGGAGTAGCTCACAAAGCCGTTCATATAGTAAAATAAATCAATAAATGTGGTAGCCTTTTCTTATAAGGGAGGTGCCCCAGTAATCATTTTCGTCGTTCTCTTCTGCACCTTCTTCAGTTCCACCATATTCCTTTTGAGACGTGGCGACCGGAACTGTCCGCAGCACTCCAGAAGTGGCCTTACCGTCAGTGTGTACAGTGGCCTGATAATGTTGGCTGTTTTATTCTCAGTCCATTTTTAGAGATCACCAGCCGTTCTGGGGAGGAGAGGGGCAGCGTTGAGGGTGGTGGGTGCCGTTCATGTGGCTGCTGACCCCAGGGCTTCCGGGCAGCAGCAGCAGCAGCTCTTAAAACTTGAGATGGGCAAAGATGGGCAGTGCGCCTGGATGGGACTCAAGGGTGCTGTTCCAGCCAGATTCCTGTGGGGCTTTTCGTCTTTCTGCTCCTCCGCTTGGACTGGACGTTAACACTGTGTTCCCTCTCCTACAAGCTGCTAAGCTGTTGCCACTTTGAGGACCTGCATTCCTCTTGTTGTTGTTCAGTCACTAAGTCGTGTCCGACTCTTTGCGACCCCCTGGACGCACGCCAGGCCTCCCTGTCCTCCACCAGCTTCTGGAGTTCGCCCAATTTCATGTTCATCGCTTCAGTGACACTGTCTACCCATCTCCTCCTCTGCCGCCCCCTTCTCCTTTTGCCTTCCATCTTTCCCAGCATGAGGGTCTTTTCTAAAGAGTCCTCTCTTCTCAGGAGGTGGCCAAAGTATTGGAGCTTCAGCTTCAGGATTTGTCCTTCCAGGGAGCCATCAGGCTTGACTTCCTGGAGGATGGACCGATTGGTTCTCCTTGCAGTCCAGGGGACTCTCAAGAGTCTTCTCCAACACCATAATTTGAAAGCATTCCTCTAGGGACCAGCTTGTCTGTTGCTGCTTGGGTCGTGTAGAGCCAGTGTGCTGAAGGTACTCTGTATAACTCTTGCATGTATAACTCTTGCATGGAGAAGAGCAGACAACTTTCGCCCGTCAGCAGCAAAGGCCCTCCTGGACCATTGAAACTCAGCCCAGCTGAGATGCAGGATCCAAGGAGAGCCCGTAGCTCCTGTGGTCCCCGGAAAGCCCTGTGGCCACCAATGGGCTCACCAAGGTCTGGCAGGCAGCTTGAGCTTTGTGGGCTGAAGTCCGCATTGCCATGAAGATAACCTGATCAGGACTGTACTGAAAATACCCCCAAACCACCCTGTTGTCTGCACCAAAGTATCAGCAGACCAATGGATTCTGCAACTTGAATAAATAAGGACATAAGAAGATACCTGCTGGATCAGGCCAAAGGCCCCTCTACTCCAGCTTCCTGTATCTCACAGAAGCCTACCAGATGCCTCAGGGAGCACACAAGACACCAAGATGCCTGCATCCTGTTGCCGCTCCCTTGTATCTGGCATTCTGAAGTAGCCTACTATTAACGTAAGGAGGTTGCCCAACCCATCATGGCCTGTAGCAGACGATGGACTTCTCCTCCAGAAATCTGTCCAATCCCTTTTTAAAGGCACATAGGCCAGACGCCATCACCACCTCCTGTGGCAAGGAGTTCCACAGTTTAATTATCCGCTGGGTAATTTCTGGCTGCCGGCCAGAAATGGTGCACATCACGTATTTTCTCTTACTTTTTATGATTTGAGGGAGGGCAATTTGTACTCCTCTGCATAAAATGCTTCAATAGATGCTCAGTAGAGTTCATCTAAGAACACCAGGAAGGTCCTTGTTGGATCAGACCAAAGGCTCATCTATTTCAGGGCTCTGTTGCCCACAGTGGTCCGTCAGCTGCCTCCAGGGAGCCCACCAGCAAGAGAAGAAGGCATGCCCCACACCTGCCTTTCCCCTCTGCCACTGACATCCAGAGGGGGGCTGCCCCTTAACCCGGAGGTGTAGCGCAGAGCCGTCTTTTTTAGTAGCTGGGGGTAGACCTCTGGTCCTCCAGGAGTTTGTCCAGCTCCCTTTTCAAGCCATCCAAGCAGTGGCCATCGCCACATCCTTGCTAACAGGGCAGAGGGGCCCCTTTTCAAGTGGTGTCCTTTTCTGTTTAGTGGGCTTGAATTCTGCTTGCTGGTGGTGGGAAGAGGAGGCAGCTCTTTTTGCCCGCCCCAAACCTTCAGCCATTGACTTTCATTACTTAAGGCGTTTTTGTTTGCACTGAAGCTCATATATTCCCCTCCACCGCGTGCACATTCTTTATTGTGAATCTTTATCCCAACCTGTGATCTTCACTCCTGTATTGGGGTGTGTGTGTGTGTGTGTGCAAAAGCCCCTCGCCCCCTTGCAGAATCTAAGCGTGGGGCCAATCTGGAGGAGGGCAAGCGCCTGCCGCGTGTGGGTGGAGGCAGGCGGGGAGGGCCTGATCCTGCGGCCAACAGCCTTGAGGCTGTTGCATCTGAGTTGGGCACGTCAGCAAGTCTCGGCATCGAGCAGCGTCGCCTTGCAGGGGCTGTTGTCCCGGGTGCCCGTGGGCCTGTTGGCCGCCTCGAGGTCGTCATGCCGCAGGCGCCTCTCTCCCTTGGGAAAACTACCATCCGCCTCGGTGCCTTTCGCTCTGTGAAGCCAGCCGCCCAGAAGGGGGGTGAGGCTTCAGGGCGGGTCCTGGGCCCTGGCCACCCACCCACCGCTCAGGAGTGGCGTCCCGGGATCTCCGAGTCGTCCTGAGTACTTGGTTCGGGCTGCACGTGCCGGAGACCCCGCAGGAGGTTTTGCCTTTCAAGGAGTCGTAGCCTTCTGGGCTGGAGGCCGCAGTGGCCCATCCTGGGCAGTGCCGTTCGGTTGCCGAGGACGAAGGTCGCCTGGCTCTCCCCCGCGCCCTGCCCGCCTTTCCGCTTGCATCGAGAGGCGCTGGGCCCGCGGTGGCCAGGCCTCTTCCTGGGTTCTCCCGTTGCTCGCGTAGGCCGTGCCCAGGCCGGGTCCCGCTGCCTCCCCTCGATGCTCAGAGTGAGTGAGAGATGCTCCGGCAGAGCTGAGGCCGGAGAGCCACGGCAGGAGCAAGGCGGGAGCGAGCCCCGGCGCGCTTTGGGAGGGCCGGCTCTGCTCCCGCGCCCTGGCCCAGCCTCTGTGGTGGCCGTTCTGCCTTCCTGCCATCTCCTCGCCTGGCTCGCGCGCAGCGGTGACTGTGGCGGCAGGTCCCTGCCACTGTCCCTGCGGGCGGGGCGGGGCCTGGTCCCTGCCTGCCGGGCCCGCCGCCACGGCCTCCACCCCTTCAGCCACCCCGCTGTGGGGGAAGCCCCTCCCAGGCCTGGCATGCTCTTCTCATGGTCTGCCTTGCCAGGCGGGAGGCCCTGGGCTGCTGCCACCCTGGGACAGCCGGCAACTTGGGGGAGCAGGACCTTGGGCCATTCCCATCCCAGTGTGGTGGGGGTTGCAAAGGACTCAGCAAGGCAGGTGGTTTCCTTGGCTCAGGCCCCAGGAAGAGGGCAAGAGTTTGAGCAGCTCCTGGCGCTTTGCCTTCCTCCCCTGACGCCGTGCGAAGGGGGGAGGCTTCCCTGGCCTGGCGCCCTCCAGCCCTTTGGCGCTTCTTCCCACCGGATACGCGCTTCCTGCCTTCTCCCCCCAGGTTGCCATGCTTGCAAGGCAGACCACAGGCTGGCATCCGTTCCTCTGTGCTTCCTCCTGCCCCAGGTGGCCTGGGAGCCCCTTCCTGTGGATGAGGCTGCTGCTCTCCCCCAGGCTGAGCTCCAGACCCACCTCGCAGGCAAAGGCTCTGTGCAGTGCAAGCAGAGGCCCACCTGGTTCATGGTTCATGGGGACTCCTGGTGGGCCGCTGTGAGATACAGGAAGCTGGACTAGATGGGCCTTTGGCCTGATCCAGCAAGGCTCTTCTTATGTTCTTATGAATGGGCGGGGCCTCAAGTGGGTGCACTTCCGAATTGCTCTGGTCGTCTCCTCGCTAGACTGCTGCTGAGCATAGTGTGTGGGGCTGCCTTTTGTTGAGAGATTGTTTAGAAGGTGTAGTGAGTTTGCCTGCAGGCACCAGTCTCCTTACCGGGCACAGGGGGTGCATCTCTCCAAAAAAACCTCTCTCCCCCAAGAGGCAGAAGCCAGGCACCGTCTCTGCTGCCATTCTGGCTCCAGAAACACACACACACACACACACACACACACACACCTACCTACCTACCTACCTACCTACCTGGTTTTCTTTTGGCCTGGTTTTGTGACATGCCCCTGGCCCTCTGGGCCGCTGCCTTCTTGCTTCAGGTTTCCTGCTGTGCTGTGCTGTTCTGGGAGGCTTTGTCCTGCTGCGGCTCCTTTGATCTCAAGTGGGCTGGGCCCCACTGAAAGCACCTTAGCACCTATCTGACCACCAGGGCGGCTGTGGGGGCCGTTGCTCAGGGAGCACCTCGGCCACAGACTCCAGTGTGGCGGCCAACTGCTTGTGCTCAGCTGCGCAGTTCAGGCCAGGAGGAAGAGAGGGTGGCCCACCTCGCAGGTCTGCTGTGCAGCGAGGCAGCTGGAGAGTTAAGGTCATTGCCCTGAGCTGCCTCCAGGGTTAGGGTGAGACAGAGCCAAAGCCTGCAGCCGTCACTTGTGGGCGAACCCTGCTGGACCTGCCGAGGGTTACTTCGGAGTAGGCTCAGGCTGCATGTCAGGTGGTCCCTGCAGAGTTTAAGGGATGCCTTCACAGCAGCAGCAGCAGCAGCTCCACGCTGAGCCTGCCTCTCTCCCCAACCTGCTCCTCAGAGATGTGGGGGGGGGGGGAGCAACCTGGCTGTGTGGACTGTGAACTTGCTTTAGAGCAGGGAGGCTGGAAGTCCCCACACACCCTGGCTCTATATTGGGCCCTTGAGAGCCCTTGGAGCCCCCAACCCACGCCTTGTATGGTAGCACTTTGGGAGCAGCGGATGCTCCGCGGGGCTCTGCAGAGTTATCCAGGGTGACGGAATGGCCTTGGAATGTCGTCCGGCTCCCAGCCCCTGGGTCAGGGAGGTGTCAGATGAGGCTCCTCGCTCCTCGCTTTAGGTAAGAATGTGGGGCCCACCAAGGCGGGGCAGAGCAGCTCTGTGAGGGGCCTCGTCCCACTCCCCTTTCAGGGAAGGAAGGGATGGGGAGGTTGGACCAGGGGAACCCTTGAATCGCTCGGTCCTTCTGTCTTCATTAGCCCACAGGCAGGGATGTCAGACACGACGAAGCATCACACAGCCGGATTTGCTCAGAGTTGTGAGTCTTTGGGATGGGCAAGAGCTACAGCCAGTGTCTGGGGGGAGGAGGGAAGGCATTTAACTGGAGCCTCTACAAAGGCCAGAAGTGAAATCCTTTTGGGGAACTGGGGAGGAGGTAGTTTGGTGCATCATCCTGGGACACACATTTGCACCTTAAAAGTAGCCATTTGTCTATCATTGTGCGTAGAACTGCCTCCCATGAAGGTGTGAAAAGTAAGTAGGAAGCATCTTCTCCAGTTGTATGCCTGGGACTGCGGTTTTCGTTCGTTTTAATTAATGGTTTCTCACTATGTTCCCCTACGGCTGCTGGCTTTCTGGGCATTTCCCCCCCCCCCCGTTTCCTTCTTTCTCAAGCAATCCCAGCCAATCGGGGATGATGTATTGGACATGAAGTCATAGTACTAGGTAGCAAATCAGATATAACTGTTTTGAGGCCACTGAGGGCAAATAAAGCTCAGTGGCGCTAGTTCATCGTACTGGTCAGATAAATAGTCCTAACCAATCAGGGATCACTTCAGAGCCATTTTAGGGGGCTTGTTCAACCATGAGAGCTTTTCTAAGTGTCTGACTCAGAAAAAAAATTAAATGCATATTTATGCATCTGTCTTATGCCTGATGTTCCTCCAGTTTATTTCCAGAGACGGCCACTTCACTTCCTTGCTAGTTTCTCCCATTCAGGGTTTAGCAATTCCTGCCATTGCTACAGATTGAGGGCACAATCCTAAAATGAGTTAGGCCAACCTAAGCTAAGGCAGCAAAGTTTGGCCAGCACAAGGGACACCATGAAGTATATTTGGACCACTCTTGGAGTCAGAGAGGCCAGCACACAGACGTGAGCCATCCTCCCTGACTCCAAGAGTGGTCCAAGCGCACTTTACAGTGGCCCTTGTGCTGGCCAGACTTTGCTGGCTTAGCTTATGCCAGCCTAACTCCAGTTTAGGATTGCGCTCTGGACACATCAGTGTGTCTCAGCCTTGTTGTTCCATCTTCAGAATTATAACGACCAACCATGCAGGGACAGATTAATAGAAGCTTGTCATTCTAGTGAGGAAAGATTCCACTTTCCTCTGTTGGTGGCTTCTGTCACCCCGGTGCCTTCTTGGGGGGGGGGTCTGAGCCCTTCCAGGAGTGATATGATCTGTGGTCACCTCCAGACGAGGGAGTTCATAGATCAATCAATCAATCCACACTATTTGGATTGAGAGGGGACATGATTGAGACATACACAATAATGCACGGAAGGGATAGAGTCGATAGAGGGATGTTCTTTCCCCTCTCTCAAAACACCAGAACCAGGGGGCATCTGCTAAAACTGAGGGTTGGGAGAGTTAAAACAGATAAAAGGAAGTACTTTTTTACCCAGCGAGTAGTTAATCTGCGGAACTCTTTGCCACAGGAGGTGGTAATGGCATCTGGTCTTGAAGCCTTTAAGAGGGGATTGGACGGATTTCTGGAGGAAAGGTCCATCATGGGCTATAGGCAATGATGGGTTGTAACCTCCTTACATTAGTAGTAGGCTACTTCAGAGTACCGGGTGCAAGGGAGTGGCAACAGGATGCCACTTGTTGTCATCTTGTTGTCTCATGCCTCCCTGGGGCACCTGGTGGGCTGCTGTGAGATACAGGAAGCTGGACTAGATGGGCCTTTGGCCTGATGCAGCAGGGCTCTTCTTATGTTCTTATTTATATATACCGCTTTTCAGCACAAAGTTCAGAAAGCAGTTTACAGGCAACTAAGATCTCTCCCAGCTTTTGGTTTGAATATTTACCTGCCAATCCCACAGCCCTTGAACTGCATCTCTCACCAGCACGAGCATTTCTCCTTGAGCCTCGTTCTGAATTCCCCCCCTTTCTTCCTCTAATAGGAAAGAGACGGCAGAGGAGGCAACCCCCGGCCCTTCGAGCACAGAGCAGGGAGTGACTGTCTGGAGGCAAAAGGTCCCCTCCCACACCAGCAAGCTGAGCAAGCTGCCGTCCTTCATCTCTCTCCAGTCGCCCCCCACCTCTCCAGGCGAGGAAGAGGAGCGCCAGCCCGCAAGAGAGAGGAGCGGGGAGGAAGCAGGTAGGAGGGTTTCCCTGTGCTGCATACTGTGTACAGTCCTGTGTGCTGCTGAGCTGCCCACTTCTTGGGGAGGCTCCAGTGGCTTCCAGCCAGGGGCGGACCTAGTCAAAATGGCGCCCAGGGCACCCAATAGAAATGCGCCCCCATGGGAGCCCAGGTCTACCCACTGGGACCAGCCCAGGTCTATCCATTAGAAATGACCGCGGGTAGATCTGGGCTCCCCTCGAGGGAGCCCAGGTCTACCCATTAGAAACGGCTGTGGGTAGACCTGGGCTCCATTCGAGGGAGCCCAGGTCTACTCACAGCTGGTCCCAATGGGTAGACCTGGGCTCCGGAGCCCAGGTCTACGCGCACAATGTTGTGGGGGCCACTGGCCACTGTGGGGGCCACTAGATCTGCCACTGCTTCCAGCAGTTCTCTGCTGACTCTCATAACCTTGGCTTCAGGGGTGATGCAGCTCATTCGGGGAAGTGATCAGCTGAGAGGAAAGGGGGTGGGGCGGGGGCCCCCTTGTAGTTGGTGGCAGGTAGGCAATGAGGATGTCAGTGTGGTGCGAGTGCGTTTGGGAGCAGGGGTCATAATTGCACAACAGGGGGAAGTTCTCTTTCTCTCTGAGGTTTATACACTCTCTTCATCATGGAAGTGTGTGCATGTACGGAGGTGGACCCAGTTTCTCGATACCTTCATTGTCTTATTCACAGCATTTCATTGCTTAGTACAATGCATCTGCTCAAGCTGTAATTAGATTCTTTTTCAGCAGGGGTGGCTCTTATGTTCCCCCGGCTTTGAAAGTGTTTAATGCTAAAACAGTATCGCAAATCCTCTATGGGATCCCCCTCTGGATCCAAGCATTCTCTTATTCCATCGAGCAGATTCAAGCTTTCTTCCTCCGCACTATCTTGGGCATGCCTAACTGCGTGCCTTATGCTGTTCTTTGTGTCGAATCAAGCCAAATTAAGATTGAGACTCTAGCTTGGATTAGAGCTTCCAAATTTTGGTTAAAAGTTTTTTTTAACAAGGATCAAAATAGTCTTCTTTTTTACTTGCTAAATGATGCTTCCTTCTCAGCCAGGCCTTGGTTTCAAAAAATTAAACAAATTGGCATTGATGTAGACCTTATTGGTTCTGTTTCCATTAATGAGGCATTTAGAATCATCAAACAGAGGTTTCTGGATATCCACGCTCAGACACTTCTATCTGCAGCCTCCAAACTCTGTTCCCCTCTCTTTCTTCAAATTCCCGTCACTATTGGCAAACTCCCGGTTTTTTTCCACATTTTGGAATGCCCCAAAGCCAGAAGGGCTCTATCGCTTGCCCGTTGCGACGTGATGCCTTCTGCAGTTCTCTGGGGTAGATTCAGTGGAATCCCCTATTCAGATCGATTTTGCCCTTGTAATCTTCATGTAGTTGAATCTATTGAGCACCTAATTTTATACTGTCCGCTGCATAAGGAGGCCAGAGACAAGTTCTTTAAGCCCTTTGCAGCAGTTTTACACCAGTTGTCCGATTCAGAAATTTTAAAAAAATTTTTTAGCACTGATGAGCCTAATTTTATACACCAGTTCGCTCGTTTTATTTCCTGTATTGTGAATTCCAACTTAGCCCGTGTTAACAGGAACACTGCCTACTGAGAACCTATGTGGCCGTTTGGATTTGCCCTGCCCGTCCGTTGTTTCAATTTACTTATTATTATTATTATTTTTGTTTGTTTTTTTTTGTTTGTTATCTTTTTTCTTTTTGTCAACTGTTTTATTGTATGTTTTGTATGCCAATAAAGGTTTGGAACTGGTATAATGCAGGGATTTGACTGTGCAGAAAATGTCAAGATTCGGAAGTTCAGCTGGTCCAGGAAAGGAACAGGACCCTGGTGCGGAGAGGGAAATCTGGGCTGTTCTTAGTTCCGCAAGAATGAAAACACAGCAGTTCCCCTTCCCTCCCCCCATCCTTCCACCCCAGTTAGGGATGTCCTTCTCTTCCTGATGTCGGCGCTGCCAGGCCCTTGGTGCTTCTGTGGTTCCATTCCACCAGGCCTCCTTCATCCACTCGCTGGCCTTTGCCAAATAAGCTGGGAATCAACTGGTTCCCCCTCCGAGTCCTTGGGATGTGGCTGGCTGTAAGTCAAACGGCTTGGGTCCTGGTCGCTGCCTCCCGTCTCCTCCTGCTTTTTCTTTTCTTTAGGATGCCATCCTAGAGATGACGTAGCGCCGACACAACGTGGTTGCATCGGCGCCACAGCGCTTGGGTCAGCCAAGAGCGCCGACGGGGAGCCCCCCTGCACCAGCTGAACGTGGCTGACGCAGGGGCGTTTCTGGGAGGAGGGTGGGCGGGAAGGAGACGGTTCTGGGCAGGTGGGGCAGGCTGTTAGACCACATCCGAGTCCCCATCTGCCAGCTGCACAGCCCCAACTCGTGGGTGCAGATCTGAGATGTGACTTCGCGGGTGCAGATCAGAGTAAGCCTTTGGGGAGGCAGGAACCCCCCCCGGGAGGCTCCTGCGCGCTCCAGTCCTTCACTGGGTGCAGTGCAGGCCCTCAGGGGACCAGCTTATGCAGATCGTGCCTGATAAAATCTCAAGAGCCTGCCTGGGTTTTGAGCAGACGTCGAATCACGTATTAGTGACCTTTGCTACATTAATGTGTTCTGTGTTACAACCAGTGATGTCATGCAGGGGGAACGCGGGGGAACTCAGTTCCACTAGTTAAAATTAGGGCTGACTCCGCCCACTTCACTCTCCCTCCTCCCCCCTCCCAATTCCTCTGCAAAGAGCTTTTCTTCTTGGTTGGCCGGCACTCAGAGGGTTAAAGGGAGCGACTCCGGATTCCTAGGGGGGCGAAGGCAGTGATGTCATTCAGGGGGAACGGACCAGAACGGGCGTCCCGGATCCTAACGGGCTCCGTGGCTGGTTCCGGGTTCCCGACAAGTGCCAATCAAAAGTGAGTTCCTGTTCCTAAATCATTTGAATGACACCACTGGTTACAACCCCTGAACTTGGATTCCTTTGTCACCAGAATATACGAAGAGCAGACCAAAGGTGTCCAGGGCTGTGCGCCCCTCCGCATGGGGAGGTCCTGCCTGAGTGCTCTCAGGAGGTTCTCGGGGGGGGGGGCAGTGCTGCCCCCCCGTCTGTCCCCACCCAGCATCCAGGCAGCAGCTGCCTTGCAAGGGAGGCTTCCTTTGGGTCCGTGGCTCCCTCCCTCCCTGCCTGTTTGCTTTGGCAAGTGCCCTTGTGACTGTTAGGGTTTCTTTGCTTCCCCGTGTTTGCGCCGTCTCTCGCCACAGGTGGCTCCGGCTGTCTCGGGCACTGTCGTCCTCTGCAGCCGGAGCCCCTGTGAGAGCCCACCGTTGGCTCTCCGCTCCTGGTTCGTGGAGGTGCAGATCCTTCGCCTCCCTGCGCCGCCGTTGGTGGCTGGGAGAGCAGGTTGCCTCCTGCTGCTGCGCTAATCACCTGCAGGTGATGTGTCTTTCCATATTTCACCTTCCAGTTAAACAGCTTGCGCCAGAGTGAGCAGTCCTTCCCGTGCTAATTGTAGCCAAGTGCACCAACGCGGGGCCCTTCCAATCGAGTGCTAATTTAATTAGAAAGCACCCATTTTAGTTAATTTGTTCGAGAAGATCACTGCAGGCTCCTGGAGAGAACAGATGTTCCCCTCTCCCCCGATGAACATTCTGGGGTTTGTAAATGACTCCACTCAGCCTTGTTTAGGAGAGAAAAGAGGATTTTATGGTGGCAAACGACCCTTTCTGTAAACATTTTACAGCTCTCTGCACGTTTGAGTGAGGATAAACCCCGGGCAACTCGGCGGGCTGCAAATTTGCGACCATACGGCTATCATTTTATTGTCATATTTCACGGTCGTAACATTAATGGAAGATGCTCGCTCCAGTCTTTTTTAACGGCTCCGCTGAGCACGCTCAAAACACTTTCGCTTTGGAAAATGCACTGAGGTGCAGCGCTTCTGTTTTTTGTTTAGCGCTTCCGCATCTGCAGGACTCTCTCAAAGTGCTCCCTTCCGCTCTCTGGCACTACACCTGTGTAACACCCCCGTGTCCCGCCTTGAACTCTTGTCACTATCCCTTGGCAGTTCCTGCGTCCAGCCCAAGCTCTCTGCGAGGCCCTGGGCGCGTGTGCCAGGCAGCGGTTGCAGCCTGTTTGGGGCCCCCCTTGTGACATGTGGCGTGAGACTGAATCACTTTGCACGCAGGGAAGGAGCAAGCGGGGGGGGGGGATTAGCTAGCTGTGGAGGACCCGGAAGCCTCTGCAAGCTCTGCTCCAGCTGGAGATTTGAGACTGAAAGAGATTCTGTCCATGTTTCCAAGTTCTTGCATTGACGGTCAGAACCAGAAACTTCTCGTTAAATAAACATCAAGTTTCTCAGAATCGCTCCTTCTGGATTTTGGGTTTCAAGGTGGGGCTGTGAACCCCGAGTCTTGTGAAAAGCCCAGAGCTCTGGATGTCCTCCGTGGGGGGGGGGGCACATCCCAGTCCAAATGAGTCTAATTTCCTGACTCTGTAAAAAACATGCCACAGATTTCACAGTTGAGGAACTTATTTCCAGTGCAACGTTCTGACGTTTTGTTTCCACGCAGAACTGATCTGTTGTATCCATTGCGCCGTCTGTGCTGGACATGTGAAAGGACAGCCAGTGGGTCTCTCTCGAGCTCCTGGGGCTCAGATCTGCTGAAGCAGCTGCAGGCTGCGGGACACAAACCAGACATTTGTGTGTGTGACAAATCCAGTGATGTCATGGAGGGGGAACGCGGGGGAACTCAGTTCCACTAGTTAAAATTAGGGCTGACTCCGCCCACTTCACTCTCCCTCCTCCCCCCTCCCATTTCCTCTGCAAAGAGCTTTTCTTCTTGGTTGGCTGGCACTCAGAGGGTTAAAGGGAGCGACTCCGGATTCCTAGGGGGGCGAAGGCAATGATGTCATTCAGGGGGAACGGACCAGAATGGGCGTTCCGGATCCTAACGGGCTCCGTGGCTGGTTCCGGGTTCCCGACAAGTGCCAATCAAAAGTGAGTTCCTGTTCCTAAATCATTTGAATGACACCACTGGACAAATCTGTGTGCCTTGGAAGGAGTGGCATCTCATTCCTGTTAACATTTGCATGGCTAGTCCAAGGCTGTCTTTCTGACCAGGAGGTCCAATCCCATCTCCCATGTTTTGGGGCATCCTCTAACTTCACTTGAGGCCTTTGTTAGATTCAAACACAAATTAAAAAGAAGCCCTTTGAGTTCACTAGAACTCGTCTCCAGGCTTAATGTCACACACACAGAGTTACAAAAACAGTGGAGCCATGCGGGAAATAGGCCTGCGACAAGCACCACACTGTGGTGTTGAGGAAGTCTACTGAGCTTTTGTGCTTGCCTTTTTGCGTGTGAGCGTGCCACAGGAGGAGATGTTGGCATCTGGCCTAAGCGCCTTGAAAAGGGGATCGTGGGCTTATAGGCCAGGATGGGTGGAGCAACTGTCCTTACTTTAGAAACAGGCTACATCTGAATGCCAGGTGCGAGGGATGCAGAGATCCTGTTGTCTCTGTGCTCCCTGAAGCACCTGGTTGGACACAGTGCGGTACAGGAAGCTGGACTGGATGGGCCTTGGCCTGATCCAGCGGGGCTCTTCTTACGTTCTTAGGACTGCTCCAGCTGGGCTATCAGTCTGAGTTGGTGCAAGGTGGCTTCCTGTGTCCCCTGGAGTCGGAGTTTGTTCCCCAAAGGCCTCCAGTGTTTTTCTTGGCTTGGCGTCTCCTCTTAGCATCCAGAGTGTCCCTTCATGCCAGTGAGGCTTGCATGGAAAAAAACCCCAGAGGAGTGTGCGTTCCACCTCTTTCTCCCCCACACAATTCCCTTCCCCCCCCAACCTGTTTCCCTTGATATCCCAATTTCACACCACAGCACAGCCCCTTTGTTAAGCATCTCATCTGGCAAAGCCATGCACACAGAACACGCTAATTGAAAAGCATCACAAAGTGCTTTCCTAATTGAGTTAACAAACCCCTTACCTTATATAATTGCCTTCCTAACGCAACGTCTTATCAAGTTGTAGGTAACAAGGGCACCTTCCCAGGGTGGGCCAGATCCCTGCCTGCTGAAACTTTGCCCCAAGAGGACTTGGGCTCTCTGCTTACACTCAGATGGTGGTCTCTGTCGCTTTCCTGTATCCACCAGCTTCCCCAGCCTCTGCCAAGTTTGAACCTGTATTTGTTTGTTTAAGAGGCTTCGTGCCCCATTCGCGCTGGGGAAAATGCGCTTGCCTCCCCTTGGGCACTTTCGGTCCTGGCTTTGCAAGGGCAGTCTGGGGAGCTGCCGTGGGGCCGGCAGAGGGTCAGCATAGGCAGCCCTGCTGGTTCCAGCCGTCTTCCAAGGCCGGTCAGGAGCTGTGGAGCATTTTTCAGGACGTGGAGCCGTCACAGCCTTGTCTACCCTTGAGCTTGAAGGTGCCACCAGCCAGCACCCCCTCCAGCTCCTTCCTTGTGCCTGTCCGAGAGCAGAGGCCCATCCGTTTTTGTGTGGTGCAGGTTCCTACACTGTGCGAATCCCCGTTCCCAGCCTCACCCCCTGCGCTTTCCACGCTCTTTAAAGCCAGTCCCTTGCCTCTGTTCCGACGTGGACCTTCTCCCATCCCCAGAGCAGACCCTGCCTTGGAGCTGAGCGTGTGTCAACCTGCTGGCTTGGCTCTGGCTGCTTCCTTGTTTGCGTCTTGGTTCAGCAGCCGAGAGGCGAAGCGTCTAATGTGCGGCTGGTCCCCAGCGAGCGCTCGTTCAGAATTCAGCCCGTCTTTTCCTGTCCCCCAGGAAGGCCTTTGAAAATGTGCTTTCTGATCTCTTCATTTGTGCTCCTCTAATTGTGTCTGCAGTTTTTTTTTTTCCCAATCTGCTCTCTCCTTATTGATTTGCAGGCAACTTTCCGACCTGCCACAGCCTTCCTCATTTGGCAGGCCTGTGATCCTCACTTTTTGTGGATTAATCGTTGCTCTGGCTTTGAAAGCACTTTCCTCTTGTAATGCAGAGTCTTTATATAAACTGCGCGCGCGCATACACACACACACACACACACACACACACACACATATACACTTTCTCTCTCCCAGTGAGAGGGCATTAAAATATCACTTGAGGTATTTGGAAATCATTCTTGTTCCAGCGGCTGCGTCTGGCAATCCACACCTTATCATCCGCCCCCACCAATTATTTAGCATTGTGGTTGCTGAAACTGGAAAAGATGCCTCTGATCGTGGGCAGCTGCATCCAGAGTTGGCAAAGAATAGGCCCGTCCTTCGTCCAGAGGCCGGGGGCACCTTGGAACTGGCGCTGGCCTCTGTGCCGTGGGCAGAGCCAGTGATGTCATGCAGGGGGAACGCGGGGGAACTCAGTTCCACTAGTTAAAATTAGGGCTGACTCCGCCCACTTCACTCTCCCCCCTCCCGATTCCTCTGCAAAGAGCTTTTCTTCTTGGTTGGCTGGCACTCAGAGGGTTAAAGGGAGCTACTCCGGATTCCTAGGGGGGCGAAGGCAGTGATGTCATTCCACATCCTAACGGGCTCCGTGGCTGGTTCCGGGTTCCCGACAAGTGCCAATCAAAAGTGAGTTCCTGTTCCTAAATCATTTGAATGACACCACTGGGCAGAGCCCTCTCACGTTGCCTGCTGCGCTTGGACTGCCACATTTGGCTGCTGCCATTGGACTGCAAGGTGCCCGCAGGTGCCCCCTCGAGCCCTGGACTCTCCTTCCCTTGCCCCCGTTTTCTAGGAGGCAGGCTGAGTGGCTTGCTCAGGACCACCTGGTCACCCCAGAGGCAGGGGCCAAAGCATCACCGACAGAGAGGAAGCTGCAGTGCAGTCGCGCCCCTTGCTTTCCTTCCCAGATCTATTCTGGGCGGCAGAACTGTGAGAGCGAAGCAGGATCGGAGCAGGACAAGACCAGAGGCAGGGGCTGAGCCTCATCCACCCTGTTTCATTATAAGATTTCTAGCCAGTGAGAAAGCTGCGCAAGGGCAGCATATACCTGAGAGCTAGAAACTTGTCTTTTAGTTTTAAACAGTGAGATTACCAAGAGGCCTGCTTGCACTGTCCCTCCCCCCCCCCCCCACACAAAATAAAGGATGGCTTTGGGTGAAAGCCATCCATGCAGTGGAGGAAACTGGAGAGGCCGGAGCCGACTCGGACTCCTGGTCCCCCAGACCCCTGGAACCAGCCCTGCAGTTGCCCTGGCTGCCACACATTCGTGGGCCTGGCCACCTGTTCCCCCTGCGATGCTGCATGGAACGGCCGCCACTGCTTGGAGCAACAGGTGCGCAGGCGTGTGGGTGGTGGTGCATGCTGGGAGGCAGGGCAGACCCACCTGGCCGCCCTCTCCGGGGCTGAGGCTCCCAAGCCCCACAGTTGTGCCTTCGTCAAAGCCCCCCCTCCCAGTGCCTGCGTCCACCCTGCTCACGCCAGGCTGCCGCCCGTCTTCCTGGATGCCTCCTGCAGGCCTCACGTCCGGCTGTGTTTTGTCGGTGAACGGGGGGCTCATCTGCCGGGTTTTGTGGTCAGTGAGTCGCAGAGCGGAAGCAAGTGAGGTGGCAAGTGGAATTGCGAGGCTGTGGAGCCTCCTGCCAGGGTCCCAGGAGGTTTGTGCTCGCCGGCACCCCCGCCAGCGGCCCACAAGATGTCTGCAGGATGCCCTCATTCGGCCTGCGGGGTCACCCTCTGCCGTCGGTGTCGCCGCCACAGGGACAAGGGCTGCCCTCTGGACCACGGCTCCTGACCCAGCAGTGGGCTGGGCTCTCTGGGGCGCAGGGCAGGGCTGCCCTGCCTTCCGGCGGCCACGGCTGAGCCACAGCCTCCTGGGCTGTCCTCTGCCTGCCGCAGCTTCTGCCGCCAGGGCGTCGAGGTTAGGAGCCTTCGGCTCCAGGGACTGCACTCCAACAGACTGGGGGGGGGCTTCCCCCTGAGGCCCCATTCAGCGGCAGCCCTCAGCCCCCCTTGGCCTGGTGTCCGCAGCCGGTTATGTCATTCAGGGGGAATGGACCAGAACGGGTGTCCCGGATCCTAACGGGCTCCGTGGCTGGTTCCGGGTTCCCGACAAGTGCCAGTCAAAAGTGAGTTCCTGTTCCTAAATCATTTGAATGACACCATTGTCCGCAGCCTATAGCCGATGGACATGCTGGAGTAGCACAAGAGGCCCCCCTGGAGACGTGCCCCCACCCCTCTTTGGCCCGCCTCCATCTCCTGGCTGCTCTTAGTAAGCACCCGGCTCCTCTGAGGTTGGCTGGGGGGAGGGACGGACGGGAGGTGGGCCCCAGGAAGCCAAGCAGAGCTCTTGGAGGGAGGGCGATGGTGGTCGCACATGCAAGACCCAACCAGGGAGCGAGGCCCTGTCTTGGCCTTTCCCGCCTGGGCCTTCCAGCCTCCAGGCCAGCCGGGCTACCCGGGAGTGGTCGCTGGGGGGGCAGTCCTCGAGGTCTGCAGGTAAGGGAACGCCTGTCTGAGGAGCCGTCTGCTTGGATCTTGCAGAGGGTCAGCTCTCCGAAGCCAGGGGCGGGGAGGGGCAGGGCAGCCAAACTGTGCGTCTTCTGACCACAGCGAGAGACGCGGCCGGGTGGTCCAGCCTCCGCTCCGACCGGGCCTGCAACTCGGCCCCAGTCTTCCCTCGCTCCTCTGGGCTGCCTCCTCCGGGGATGGTGCTGCGGTTGGGGCCATTCCGTGTTGAGGAAGCACTTTGGCACATTCCAAGGCGATCTCCGGCCCCCCCTCCCTCCCCAGTATGTCTTCTTCTGCCCTCCTTGCCAGGGTGGGAGCGGAGGCCAAGCGCCTGAGGACTTGGACCTGTGTGCCAAGGCCAAGGTGCTGCCTTTGAACCAGGGACTGTTCCTGATCCGTAGCCCAGCCTCTGAGCCCTGAGTCCAGCTCGGGGGGGGGGGGGGGGCGAGATGTGCGCTGGGGCTGTGACAGGTGCTTCCCTCCTCACAGCAAAGTCTTCGCTGACCTCTGGCTCACTTCTGGCGGAGAGCTCAGGCCCTATTTTTATCGCAGCTCCGCTGTTTGAGAGGAGCAAGTGACCCTCCTGGGCATTCGTCGGGAGGGGCTCTTGCTGCTCCCAGGGCGCACTGTGTGTGGGGGGCTGGGGCCTCGGGTGACTGTAACTGCCGTGGCCCGCTGTCCTGTACAGTTCTGAGCAGCCGCAACCTCCTGGGCCCTGGCCCCGTGACTCAGCAGGCAGACCCTGCAGGCTCTCCCAGCCGTTGCGCCACTGCAGGTATCCGGTGTGAACGGAGAGGGGGTGCGGGGCTCGTCCTCCCTTATGAAGGAAGACTGCAGCGTTTGCGGCTCTTCAGCCTAGAAAAAAGGCGCCTGAGGGGGGACATGATCGAGACATACAAAATTGTGCACAGAAGGGATAGAGTTGATAGAGGGATGTTCTTTTCCCTCTCTCAAAACACCAGAACCAGGGGGCATCCGCTAAAACTGAGGGTTGGGAGAGTTAAAACAGATAAAAGGAAGTACTTTTTTACCCAGCGGGTGGTTAATCTGTGGAACTCCTTGCCACAGGAGGTGGTGGCATCAAGACCATCTGGTCTGGATGCCTTTAAGAGGGGATTGGACGGATTTCTGGAAGAAAAGTGGGCTATAGGCAATGATGGATTGTGCAACCCCCTTACATTAGTTGTAGGCTACTTCAGAGTACCGGGTGCAAGGGAGTGGCAACAGGATGCAAGCATCTTGTGTCTTGTGCCTCCCTGGGGCACCTGGTGGGCCGCTGTGAGATACAGGAAGCTGGACTAGATGCGCCCTTGGCCTGATCCAGCAGGGCTCTTCTTATGTTCTTATGTCCTCCCTGGCCCCTGGGGAGAAAGAAAGCCAGTTCTGCAAGCATATTGCAGGGTGGGGAGGATGCACGCCTCGTACAAATCTACGACCCTCAAAACCCTGGGCCTTGAACGTGTTGCTATGCCATTTTCCAGCAAAGCCATTAACATGGCCCAGTGTTGGCATTGTCCTGAGTTCGCGTTCGAAAGGGTGAGTTGGGGAGGTGGGGGCTCTTTCCAGTCACCTCCTTGAAACAGAGCTTTGGGGGCAGAGGGCAGGTGAGGCCTCGACTCCGCTCTCCTCTTGGGGGCTCGTGTTCTGGGGAGATCCGACGTCCATCAGCCTTGAGCCTTCGCTCTTTCTTTGGAAGGGGGGGTGTCGAAAGAGAGCGCTTGAGGCCAGGCGTTCCGGCAGACAAGTGTTCCCCAGATCCGCTTGGGGGGACGGGACCAGGAAGGCTCTCTCCTTCTCTCTCAAGTGGCAGGATCGCTTTGCCTGCCTCCTGCCTGCCTTGCAAGCAGCGGAGAAATGTGTGTTGGTTTTAATCACAAGTCAGCGAGAGCCCTGGAAGCCCTTAATTCTCCCGCGAGCCTGACAAGCTCAGCAGAAGAGCTCTGGCTTCCGCCACGCCGGCCGGCTCGCTCTCCCGCTCGCTCACTCGCCTTCCCAGCCGCACTCCTTGCGCGAAGCTGTTCAATCATCATAATGAAAAGGGGGCTTCTTAGTGGAGCTTTCGCTAACTAGAAATTATATACCTGGTTCCCGGAAGATAGATGGTGCCGCTCTTGGAACGCGCTGGGTGGGGGCCGAAAGTGAGCGACTGCTTTGCGGGCCGCAAGATTGATCACACAATTTGAACACTCGTCCAGGAACTTTACAAGAGCGAGGAGGGGGGGATTGTTCCGTGTGCTGCAGCTTCGCTGGGACCTCCACCATCATCAGGGTGGGGCCGGAGGGGGCTGGACGGGAGGCGGGCTTGTTTCCTCTGGCTCAGCTCCGTGGCGGATATTTATCGGGCCACCCAGAAACGAATCCCCAGTCTGCAAAGCGCCTTGACAAATGGCAGCGCGTCTTGAAGCTTGCTCACTCAACCGACTCTGCGCTGCTGCTCTCCGGATAGTCCTTCATTTGCCAGCCTCGCGTATAATAGAGTGTGTTGCGTTTCAAAATGATCACTCATTCAGATCTTCTTGTTTTGCATGTCCTTTATTGATTCTGAGATCATTAATACATGTTGAGTTTCTTCGTTGGAGCTGGGATACTTTCCGAGCGCTTTTCCCGTTATCTGGAGAGAGAGAGAGAGAACTGAGGTCTGGTAGGGAGGGAGCCGGGAGGGCCTGCGTTCAAGTCTCGCTGCCTCTGCTTCAGGCACATTCTGAAGCCTGGAGCAAACCATCTGGGAGAGCAATCCGTGCCTGGAGTGAGGCCAGCAAAGTTTGGTTGGCACAAGTGACACGGTAAAGCATGTTTGGACCGCTCTTGGAGTCAGGGGGGATGGCGCACTTTTGTGTGTGGGCCTCTCTGACTCCCAAGGGTGGTCCGAACATACTTTACCTTGTGCTGGCCAAACTTTGCTGGCATAATTGTGCCAGCCTGATCTGTGCCAGATTAGGATTGCACCCTGGGTCTCAGTTCCTCATCTGTAGAGTACAGACTGATTCCTTGCAGAACTAGAACTTAGAAATAGGGGTGGTTTTAGTTTTTGTGTTTTTGTTAAAATCACAAAACACCACTTTTGGGGATTAAAATATCCAAATAAAAAAAACACAAAACACCACATTATGTTCTTTAAGATATATCCAGAATTAAAATAGGTTACTGTTCCAGTTAGAAATAGTACTGTGGCTGCATCTGCTGACACTATATCACCTCTATCACCCGCCTAGTGCATTTTTTGAAGTGTTTAAAATTACTAAAAATGATAACTTGGTATGATAACTTTGGTGCGTATGCATTTTCCTGCTTCTTTCTTCCTTTCTGTGCTTTTGTGCATGTGACACATTGCAACCAGGGTGGGGAGCTCAGAAGGTGTTTAAAGTTGCAGCCGGGTTCTGGACAGGTCCCTCCAGGGCAGTGTGTGTTTTGCAGGGTGTCCCCCCCCCCCAACCCCACCTGGAAACACTGTTGGGGATTGCAGTTTGCTCTGAGCTGCACTACGGACCCGCCCCACTCTGTTCGGTTAGGGCAGTGGTTCTCAAATATTTCAGCACCAAGACCCGCTTTTTGGAATGGCACTTGTGTCAGGGCCCACCAGAATGATGTCATTAACCTGGAAGTGATGTCATGGCCGGAAGTGACATCATCCAGCAGGAAGGGCCATCATTGTGACATAATCAAATGACACTCCTGGAATGCAAACGGGCTTTCTTGGACTGCAGCACTTGCACAACCCTATAACGTCCCTGACAAGATGTGGACAAAATTTTATGTAAAAGCACTGAACTAAAAACATTTTTTTTAAAAAACCCTCACTTGAAAATTCAAACTGTGTTGACACTCCCAAAAGGAGTACAGCAAGAGTCAGGCCTGCAGCTTCCAAGATGGCTGCTTCCAGCTTTCCACGACTGACCAAGTGGGTCCTGACCCACATTGTGAAAAACACTGAGTTAGGGAATGGTTTCTGCGATCAAGGGAAATTGATGGCCTTGCAGGGAAGCGCAGAATTCAGGCTCCCAAGCTTGGCCCTTGAGGGTCAGGGTGGGCTTTGGGGTTCCTGGCCTTTGCATTTTTCTGAGGAGCCCCAAAAATCTCTCTCTCTTTCTCTCTCTCTCTGTCCCAGGTTTCTTATGGGGAGGGGGGCAGGACAGAAACCAAATGGGTCAATCCTGATTAAGATTCCCAGCGCCCCAGTCTCAAGCACGTCTCCCGGTGATTTCGTTCCTTAGGTTTTAAAAATTACTCCCTCCCCTTTCTGTTTGCCATTCCTAATGAAGATGAGCCAGCATGCAGAGGAGAGTTTTTGGCTCTTAATATCCCCGCTGAGCCTCTTGGGGGAACAGTGACAGACAATTTTACAACCTGCCTGTAAGGATTTCACGACGCCTTGTAAATAAATAAATAAATAAATAAATTAAATAAAAGCGCACATCCCCCACCCACCCAGAAGGAAACTTGCAGGGTGATTAAACAGCCCCCTGCAACTAGCCAGGAAAAGGAGCCGCCAGCAGACCTCCTCCCTGGTCTTCTTTTATGCCCCCCTGTCTTCCAGCATAAACCAAAGCCTGCCAATTTTACAGCCCAGGAAATACGGCCTGTCTTGTAGTGCAGCTGTAAATCCCTTTTTTTTAATTTATTTCAGGTCCACCCCTGACACAGGGAGGTGCCTGTTGCATATTTATCACGGTACAACACTTTAATCTGTTGTGTATGGTTAAAATTTTTCAAATTGTGGTCATCTTCTCTGAGCCTGAAGAGGGTTTATTTATGGGTTCCCTGCCTTCCTTATTCCGAAAGGAAAGCACCAGGCAGTTTACATAATTAAGATGATAATGATGATGATGATAAACGGAAAACAAGTCGAGCTCAAAAAAAAACAGACAGCACAAACAGAACCCGATAGCAACAACAAGGCGTACACTGAAAAAACCCACAGCTCAGCAGAATAGAAAAGCAAGCTGATGTGAGTGAGCACCCTCTATCCCCCCCCCCCAACGGCAGCACTCTGTGTCCCCTGGGGGGTGACTCGGATTCCCCGCTCTGACCAGGGCTCTGGGCCACACGCCGAGCAGAGTCTCCCCCTCTCAGACATGCAGTGGAATCCCGCAACCGGCTGGTCTCCCCAGAGGACATCGGCTTTGCCCAGAACCTTCCGGGATCCTCGCTGGGTTGAATTCACTACTAGTCAGGTCCGCTCACCTGACGCAGGAGTGGGAAATTGCTTTCCATAGAAACTCCAAGCGACTCAGAAAATGAATAACTAACAACAAATTAATTGTTTATTAATTAACAATACAACAAGGGACGTGGTGGCGCAGTGAGTTAACCCACTGTTGCTGGGCTTTCGACCGCAAGGTTGGGAGTTTGAGACTGCGTGACGGAGTGAGCTCCCATTGCTTGTCCCAGCTCCTGCCAACCTAGCAGTTTGAAAGCACCTAAAATGCAAGTAGATAAATAGGGACCACTGCGGTGGGAAGGGAACGGCGTTCCGTGCGCTACGGCGTAGAGTCATGCTGGCCACATGATCGGACAAAAACGCCGGCTCTACAGGCTTTGAAACGGAGATCAGCACCGCCCCCTACAGTCGGTCACGACTACACCATTCGGTCGTGGGGAAACCTTTACCTTTTTTAACCTTTACCTTAATTAACAATACAACATTAATAACAAACCATCAAATTTGCACATTCAAAAATTACAAGAACCGTGTGAAATAGCACACCCACTAAGCCAATAAAATTCAATGGCACAACTAGTGCACAGATAGCAACGTCCCGCTGAAGGGCCCACAGATTGGAACGTCCGCTCGTTTTGCGCCACTCAGAGGGCAGGAGGTGGGAGGGGGAGGGGTGGGCGTTGGTGCCTTTGCAGCAGGCAGTCAAGCCAGGCTGGAAGCCGTGGTGCTGCCCAGCGTGGAAGGAGTTAACTCAGAGACGCTCTTTCCCTTCAGCCCAGGAGTTGTGGCAGCGGATGGTGCGTGGTGCCAGCTGGAGACATCGGCTTGTTCTCAGGAACTTCTGAGAACTTCTTCTCTCATGGTGGGAGTGGGATCTTCACCCCCCTCCCGCCGTGGGTTCTCTGGCTCGGTCCTGGGTCAGTGGGCAGCTTTGGTCCTGGGCCGTGCCCCAGCCCTCCTGGCTCTGGTCCCGGGACCTGCCCGGGCACCTACTCCCTGTGGTGTCCAGTTTCCTGCCTCGTGACGCCATCGTGGCCGGGGGGGGGGCACCCAGGGGGCTGCTTTCCGGCTGTCTCTTTAAGCCGCATTAGCCAGCGTCACAGGTGACTAATGGCCGGGTCCTCGGTGTCTGGCTGTGCCTCCCTCTGATGTATGGGTGTTGTATTAAGGGTGGAAAGGTGCTAAATGAGGCCTCTTTATTCTACATAAATTAGCCCAGCAGTCATGCATCAATGCCACGGCTGGGGACGCGTCCACCTGAGTGGCTTGAGCAACTTTGAAAGGGGGGAGGGGGGAACGGGGACGTTGCCACCCCTCGGGGCTGCCTCTGCCCCCTGGGCTGCCGCAGAAGTGGCCCGTAATCGCCAGCGGGGAGCCGAGTCGAGCCTCTGCGGGATGCAAGGCCGACCCCCGGAAGAGAAGCCTGGGTGTTCCCTGGACTCCCCCCCCAGGCTTCCAGAAGGCAGCGTTCCTGCCGGGGTCGTGACACGCGCCCATGGAGTTCGGGGGGGGGCAGGCCCAGCTCAGAAACCTAAGCTTCAGCATGCAGCGTAACCCAAAACCTGCCCCGGCTCCCGGGAATGGAGAGGCACCCGGCCTGCATCAGATCTGCGGCCCCCGCCAGGCAAGCTGGGCTGGGCCAGTCCCTTTGCTCGCGCCCTTCCCGGCCAGCCCCTTTCCGATCCCTGCCTGCCTGCCTGGGTGCCTCCCGCTCCACAGTCCCTGAGTTCAGGCCTCCGTCCCTGGCAAGGAACGCGCTCTGCTTTGTGGGGGGGGGGGGGGCAGGGGGTGTGTGCCTTCTGGACCTGTCGGCTGTGGCCAGCCCCCCTCAAGCACCAGAGTTCAGGCTTCTCGGCATGGCCCCCCCCCGACTCCCAGGACGGCTGATGCGTCAGTCCTCGGCAGGGAGAGGGAGCGGGAGAAGCTCGGGGCCTGGCCGCCTGCACGTGCGGGCAAAAGGTGGGCGGGGGGGGTGCTGATGCGGCCGTGTGCCTGGAAGCCCCTTCGCATCAGGGCCGGCCCATCCGTGAGGCCAACAAAAGCTGTCGCCTCAGGCAGCAAAGGGGGTGCCCCCCCCCGCCTGCCCCCCTCTCGCAGCTCCCTGGATTGGGAGATGGGCAGGGAGGAGCCGTGCGTGTGGAGGGGGAGCAGCGCTGGGCCGGGCCGCTGGGGAGTCTGTGGGGCATCGTCAGGTGAGGGGGCCGCCCCTAATATGCCGCCTCAGGCATTGGGGGGGGTCTTGGGCTGGCCCTGCTTCAGGGAGCAAAATGCTAAAAAGTGGGGGGCGGCGGCAGCAGAGGCCGTTTCCTGTGTGGCTCGAGAGCTGCTGCTGCTAGGCCCAGCCTGTGCCCACCAGGCATAGCCAGGCTGACCCCCCCAGTGCTGCTGTCTGCCCCCCCCCCCCGCCATGCCTCTCTCCTCTGAATCGCAGGCACTCTCAGGGGCATCTGGGGGGCCGCTGGATGGGCCCCTTTTGGCCTGACCCAGCCTGGGGGCTCGTCTGATGTGCTTACGGGACTCGGCTGCCCCCACCGTGGTTAGGAGCTGCAGGCCACCAGTTCGGGCATCTGCGGCTGGAGCTGTGCGGCGTCCCCTTCAGGGCTGCAGCCTGAGTGAACAGGCCTGCTGAGCCTGTGGCCTGCTCCTGTCTTCAGCTCCCGGTAGTCCGGGGGGGGGGCTGTCTTCCGTTTCACCCCCTCCTTTGCAACTGCACTTTTGACAGGAGTCTCCCACACACAGTAGCTTCATGTGCATCTTGGCAACCAGAGAAGAGCGACAAGCTTGTGTGACTCTTGCACATGAAGCGGTGACTGCGAGGGCGTTCTGTGTTTCAGTGTGTATCGTTTGTGGCTGGCTGGCCCTGGGCTGACACCCCTTTCCTCAGGAATGCTGCCTGTCTCTCCGGCTTTGCACCAGGCTGCCAGAACTCCACCCCCCCAGGCCCAGCCTCGGAAGAGGCACGCAGCCCCCAGCTGGCCTGCTTTTGGGATGCTGCTGCTCACCGCACTGGATCTCTGGGACCAAGGCGGCGCCCGGGGGGGGTTGCATCTCTGCCCGTCCCTTAGAAACTAAAATCTCACTCCTGAAACTCAGCGCTTACGGGAGGGGGCACCCTCTGTCTTCCACATGCTGCACGTGGTGAGAATGTGTGAACGAGAGGGGGGAAGTTCCTTTTGTTTTGCTGCTGAGGTCAGCCCCGATGTGCCGCAGTGCTCTGTGAACTTGACACACGCATGCGTCGGACGCTTTCGGAGGGATTACTTAATGATGGGCGGGGAGGTTCCAAGGGAGGTGCAGATCCGCTCCCTGGCGCCTCCCTGCCCCGTGTCCTCACGATCACCCTCGGAGCAGCGCTTTGCGTGCCTTCGCTGCCCGGCCTGGGATCTGTAGCCACTGCCGGGGCCTCGCCCTTGTCTGTGCCGCTCCTCCCCGCGCACGTGGCTCGTGGGCTGCCAAAAGCCCCCGGCTGCCGTTTTGCGTGTGGCTGCTCCCACCCCCACCCCCAGCCACGAATCTCCCTGGCGCCAGCTGATGGGCCTGGGGGGTCCGGGACCCCACGCCGGTGGCCCGGCAGACCTGCACGCTTCTGTCTTCGGACCGACCTCAGTGCCTCTCGCAGGAGTGCGGCTCCTTCCCCACTGATCTGCGCACCGCTTCTGCCTTGCTGGCGCTGAGCGGCCTCTGCTGCCCCCGTGGCGGAGCTTTGCACGTGTCGTCCTGAGCAGTTTGAGCGTGTCGGCAAACGTCCGCCCCTCACTGCGCCTCTCGCTCCTGCTGCTCGCGGAGCCGGGAGGGTGCAAAGTGCAGCCAGCAGGTGACGGTGCTGTGAGCCCCCCCCCCCGCAAGGTTTGTCCTGCTGCCCCCAGACTCCTGGCGGCCCTGGTGTGCAGCTGGAGACCCCTGAGCCACCCACGCCCTCCCGCAGCAGAGGCAGCCCTGTGCCTGCAGAGGGAGAGAGGCTGTGGAGCTGGGCCCTGAATGGAGCACCCACAGAACGGGGGCGAGGAGGGCTCCCAGGAGAGGGGAGACGGGCTCTGCCAAGTGGGAACCAGGGACTGGCCAACCCGGGCACCTTGCTGAGGCCGGCGGGCGAAGGTGGAGCAGGGGGGGGAAGGGGCTTGGCCTTTCTGGAAGGGGGAGGGAAAGTGCTGGCCTCTTTCAAGAGCGGCAGTGGGCCTCTTGCTTGGGGGGGCACCCAGGCCTTGGCTCCTGTTGCCCGCCCTGCCCAGTCTCACTCTGCGGCAAAGCTCGGGACACTCTGTGCGCCTTGAACACTGACCGTTTTCTTCCCCCCCCTCTCTCCCCCCCCCCAGGGAAGCCGCTGCAGATCAAGCCCCGGCTGTGACGTCTCCTCTCGGCGCAGAGGCCTCCCCGGCCCCCCAGCACGCGGCCAAACCTCTCAGGGATTCGCAGCCGCTGGGCTCGCCCGGCAACTACCTCCAGGGGCCAAGCGGAGGCCGGCAGGCCCAGGCGTGGTCGGTCTGGCCACTGTGGCCAGTCATGTGTTTTAGGGGAGAAGTGGGGGTGCGAGTGGGGAGTGTGTGTGTGGGGGGGGGGGGCTTGGGATTTTAGCTTTTGAATAAAGGAGCGTTTTGTCTAGCACCTCTTTAAAACTTTCCTGCGCTCCCAGCTAACAACAGATGGCAAGTCTCCAGCGTGTGTGTGTGTGTGTGTGTGTGTGTGTGAGAGAGAGAGAGAGAGAGAGAGTTGGGGGAGGGGCGGAATGCTTCCGGAACCCTCTGCCTCGCTCCATGCTCCTCGGGTTGTCTGGCCTCGGCCTGGCTTGGGATTGGGAGCTGAGGGAATGTGGCACCCGGTGCAGGTTGACATCCTGGGGGAGGCGCCACGTTGGGGCCGGAGTGCCGGAGCGCTCGGGCTTCTCTTCGACCCCGCTAGGTGGGGCGCGTGTGATTTGGCGTGGAGCCCCTGCAGGGTCAGCCGAGCGCTTCAGAAGTGGCTGCAGGTGAGGCCGGAGGCAGGGCGGCAGGTGAGGCCAGCAGGTGTCGCTCTGTGAGCATCTGGGGCCCAGAGCGGCAGCAGCCGAGCCCCCGCTGAGTCGCTGCCCCCTGCTGGGCTGACGAGCAGGTCCAGCCCAGCCCAGCTCCTGCGCAGCACCCTCAGCCCACGAGGGGGGCGCCTGGGTGCTTGCTTCAGATCACTCCCCCCCCCCGCGCGCGCGCGGTGCTTCCTGGCCTCTCCCAGCAAAGGCTTTTGCGGGAAGCTGGCAGGTGGAGCGCGCCCCGGGCGGGAGGGAGGGAGGGACTCCTGCTCCCCGCCTTCCGCCCGACTCCCGGTGAGGCTCAGCGGCTTGTCCCCCCGCTCTGCAGCATCCCTGGTTGCCGTGGGGGCAGCAGGGCCGGCCTGGCCAGCACCGTGGGGAGCAGCAGCAGGGCTGGTGGCAGCGCTGGGGTCCCGGCCGTGAAAGGCGGGAAGGCCGAGGAGGCCCTTGCCCTGGAGAAGCGGCCTGGGCGTGGCCGCGTTTTTGAGAAGCGGGACCTGTGGGAGAGGCCGGTGCCTGGCTTTGCCAGCAGGGCAGCACTTGGCCAGCGCTTGCCCCCTTGAGAAATGCGCTCTGGCTTGTGACCGTGGAGGCCGACCCCGGTGGCGGCCATTGGGTCGGGGAAGGGCGTGGAGGCTGTCCCAGAGGAACGTTCACCCACTTCTCCACCGGGGGGGCAGTGTGGGGGAGGCAGGCTCCTCCTGGGCTGCTCAGCCAGGGGGAGGCTGGCCTCCTCCCTCCCTCCCTCCCTCCCCCCCGCCAGCCACCCCCCCCCGCGACTCCTGCTTTGGGCTCCTGCGGGTGCCGCTTCCCGGCCCGCCTCAGTCAGGCCTGCGGAAGGAGACGGGCCTCGTGGTGCTCAGCAGCAGGGCTTGCTGCCAGGGTGTGGGGCGGTCTGTGCTGCAGTGGAGCGTGTGAACCAGGCCCCCCGTTCCGTGGGCTGAGCTCAGAGGGGGGCTGCGGGCTCTGCTGCTTGCGTAGGGCAGAGGCGCCCTGGATTTGGGGTCAGGAGGTCAGGACAGGTTCTGGAAGGGGCGGGCTCTGTCGTGCGGGGGGGGGGGGCACAGCCGAGTGGCGGAGCACTGGCCAGGCGTCCTGCACGGGGTCTTGGGCAGCAGGAGACGGGAAAGGCCTGGTGCTGCCTGCGAGGCCCTGCCCGGCCGTGCCCGCCTGCTGGGGGTCGCTGTGTTCAGTTTGTGGCAAAGCCTGACCCAAGGGCAGGGTCCTTCCAGGTCACCTTGGCATGCCCCCCCCCGTGCCTTCAGCTGGCGCATTTCTGGCAAGCAGCCCGGCTTCCTCCGCGCCCCCCCCCCCGCCTGAGGAGTCCGCGGGGCTCTTCCCCACAGAGCTGCAAGCTGATGAAAGATTGATTGGGAGGAAGGCTGCAAACCTGCCGCGCTCGGCACTTCCTTGCCCAGCTCCGCTCTCTTCCGCGGGGATGGGGGGCGGCGGCAAGGGGGCCATTAGCAGAGCCCCCTTTTGATCAGCCTGCGTTTACTTCCCCCTCTCCGTTGCTTTATCTCCGTGATTTAACGTCCTGTCTGCTGCCGGCTTCCCCGCTAGGGCCAGGAGTGTTGGCCAGGCAGCTCTGTGTGGGGGGCTCACTTCCTGCGCGCTTCCAAACCCCCCTCTGAGGGGGAGCAGCTGAGCGGGACGGGGCGGGCCAGGCCGGGCCTCTGACCGGAGCCCCTTCCTCTGGCACGTGCTGGTGTCGGAGGCCGGCGTGACACAAGCCACACGCTTGCTTTTCCAGGAGATCAGGCTTGACCTTTTGAGCGGGAGGCAGCCGTTTCCTAGACCCTCCTCCGGAACCCCTCTCGCGACCCCCCCCCCTTTAGATGCCCTCCAAAGGTAGTGGAAAGGCCTGATTGGGCGTTGCTGAGAGAAATCCGTCCCGAACAATCGAGAACGAGAGGCAGAACTAGCACCAGGCCGTTGGAGCAGCTGACCTCCAGCCACCTGCTCAGAAGCATCCGGGGCTCCTGGGGCAAAGCGTGCCGGGGTTTGGCTCCCACCAGGGATGGTGAGCAGCACCTGGCTGGCCGTCAGGTGCTGCTTCTGGATGCTGCCGGAGGTGCCGGAAGCCGTACCTGGCCGGCCGGCTGGCTGGCGGAGCGTTGTCTTGTTGGGCCGCTGACAGCTCCGCACCAGCTGCCCCCTCCTGCCTCGGTCATTCCGCGCCCACCACCAGCTCCCGCGGTCCAGGTTCTTCCCCTGTGGCACCTGCCCAGAGCCCCAGGCTGGCATTTGTGGCCGTCCACAGCTGGCCATTAATCACTCCAGCAGAGGGACCGGGGAGATTCCACCGAGGCTCTCCTGGGTGTGGAGAAGGTGCAAAGCAGGTTTGGGGTGCAAAGGGCAGGTGGTTCCGTCAGCCTACCTTGCTGCCAAAAGGTGATTAGAGCGACAGCCAAATGCCACAGCCCCGGAATCCATGGACAGCCCAAGGAGTGCCTGGTGCACACCTGGCCCCGTTGCAGCATGCGGGTGGAAGGTGGGGCGCGTGGATCACTGCCCCCCCTTCGTGATGTTGGGGAGAAGTCTCAGCTCGGTGCCTTCCCCCAGCGCGTAAACTTGCTGAGTGCAGAGAGATGTCTGCATCGTTCATGGATTTCCTTGGTTAGTTTTACTGATTTAAAAGTAAATCGCAATCAGATGGTGGATTTTTAAAATATATCTATATTTTTATAATTGAAAAGCTTACAAAAACCACAAGGAGCAGCCACCTTGGAAGATGCATTCCTCCTCCTCTCACACTAACAGGAAAGCCTCTTCTAGAATGATGTCTTCTGCTACACAGTTACGCATCTTCTGAAAAATGTTTTTTCTTATAATTGTTATAGTCACATGCAGATAAGCGCTGTTCTCATTTGTTAAAACTCACGCAGTCGGCCAAGATTTTATCACTCACATAATAACCATGTTTTCTTTTTTGGAGGGGATTTGAATGTGTGTCCATTTCCCCTTGAAACCCGAAGCCTGCATTCCTGCAAGGACGGCACCGCTTGCTTCTGCGGTTCATGTGGCTCTGCTGTTGTGCACCAACACTGCACCTCCTGGAGGGGCCCACTGCCATGGGGGGGGGAGCACTGAGGGGCACTGGCTCAGTTCAAGTGGACCCTCCCCCCCCCGCAATGTGTGACCTTGCCCTAGTTTAACAGCCCCTCCTTGTCTTTCAGAATCAGATGGTGAAGAACTTGTGGGTTGAGCATGACTTCTGGACTATTATTTTGCCCTTCTGTCAACTTGTTTTGTAAAACAAATAAAATTGCACATTTAAAAAGAATCCTGCCGTGACTAGTCTTGTGCTCACAGTTGCCTGTCTCTCTGCCTCAGTTTCCCCCCTGTATAACTGGGCTGTTCTTTGGTTGCCTTCGACCAAGACTTTGTGTAGCTCCGCTGGCCGGTGACAGGTGGCCTGTGTGCGAGTCCCTGATCTGTCATCGCCCAGGTGCCGACTGGTACTTGCATGGACAGGTCCCCTCCCCAGGGTCTGGCTCAGGGACATTAGGGGGCAAACCGGCCCCACACTCTGAGCCCTGATGGTGCACCTGACCCCGTTCCCAGTCACTGCTCTGCAGCTCACTCCGGTTTGTGCATCTTGATGATGTCATCATGTGGGAGGGTGGGGGGTAGGCCAGTGTGTGGCCAGTGTGTGGCCAGCCCCACGACAAGCAGCTTCCTGTTCAAGTACCTTTCCACAACTCTGGGCTGCACAGGGATATCCCTCCCTGGGGGCAGGAGTCTTACGCTGCTAATGAATGTCGATAAATAATATTTCAAGCATTTATTAGGACTTCTAACTCACTGTATCTCAGGCAGCTCGGGACAAGTAACAATTTCCCACATCAGTCTAAGTTTGGAGTCGTGTGGGGCAGGGGGAAAGCAGCTGCCCATGAAAACTACTCCCTTGCTAATCTTCAGCTGCCAGGGGTTGAGGGTTAGCACTAGAAGTTGGCATATCAAGCCACAACAAACCCTCCGTGGCCACTTTCGCTTGGCTGGACCACTTCAGACCCAGTGGCATTTCTACAGGGATGGCAGAGCTCTAAGTTTTGCAAGAAGCCTTACCTTGCAGTGGAAATCGCTCCTCTCCTGCACCGTTCTAGCCAATCCTCACAGGGAAAAGCAACATCTTGGCGTTGCTTACTGGCTACAGCAGCAAGGGAGAGGAGGGATTTACATGACAGAGTAAGGCTCCTTGCAAAACCCAGAGCTCTGCCCTCCCTGTAGAGATGCCACTGTTCAGACCACAAGAGTGGTGTGTGTGTGTGTGTGTGTGTGTGTGTGTGTTTCACACTACAAACCCACCTTCTTTCACATAGAGAGCTAGCAGCTCAGGGAAGTGGAGAATGCAAGTGCACATGCCATGAAGCAGCGAATGCACCTGAGGGTGCCCCTGTCATCTGACAGGCAGGCAGTACCAGCAGGAAGACCCCTCTGCACATTGCGTAGGGACTTGGGGTGCCTGCTCATGTTGTCGAGAGGACAGGCTGTGCCTCCACAGACAAGGAGACCCCTGTGGTTTCAGTCGCCCACATTCAGTGCCTTTCCCATCCCAAAGAGCAACAACTGCGCCATTGTTGATGCTGCCCCCTAGAATCGGGACTGGAAGAGGAGCCCACCAGGACCTGCTGACTGCAAGGTCTGACACACACCTGGACACAGGTAAGTAGGAGGTAGGCGAGGCACAGCCACCGCTGGAGCTGCACTGCCGCTAATCTGACAGTCCCAGCCTTATGGGCATGTGCAACTGCCTTCCCAGGGCTACGAAGAGGAGGGTGGCTGTGTGGTGCAGCGGTTAGATCAAGGAGGCAGACACAGCACTTGCTTCCTTTTAGGAAATGTGTTAGGGGTCACTTCTCTCTAGCAATTCTGAGGGAGCCTTTGTGAGGAGGGAGGTAGCAGTGGCTTTACTGAGTAATGAGGAAAAGGCACTCTGCACATGACCAATGGTTCTGCTGCCACATGACCCCAACGTAGCTGTGGCAATAAAGACAAGCTGGACTTTTTAGTTTGGAAGTCATAAAACTGTGCATGGTGTGGGGTGAAGAAGCATTTCTCCTGCTGACAGTAGTGGACCTTGCAGGGTCATCTGGTGAAAATTCATCTGTGGGAGATTCGGGACCTTCTTCTCATGACACAACACTTTCGGCGTTTGCTGCCACAGGCGATGGGGCTCCTGGCCGCTTGAGTGGCTTCAAGAGGACATCAGACACATTCACGGAAGAGGAGGGGCCTCCCTGCTGGCTGTTGGGCAGGGTGGTTTAGCGGCACCTCCGTGCCACCGGCTAGTGGCCACAGCAGGGCGGGCTCCTGCCTCTGCCGTGCTTTGAGGCTTCCCCGAGGCGCTGCGCTGCGCTGGGCCGGCTGAAGGACCCCTTTGGCTCTCACCGTCTCCTGCCTCCTCTTCCCTCCAGCCACACGCTGTGGATTCCGACCTGCCTCTCCCCCGCCCTCCCTCTGATGCATCCCTGTGAATCAAGGAAGGGCTCCGGCCTTCAAGCCAGGGGTCACGCCTCCAAGAAGGGGAACAGTGGTGATCCATTCGCATTTTCAAATGGCTTGGGGGTGAAGGCGGTGTGGCACCCTGCTGCTGGGACAGCTGTCGCTTAGCCAAGGGGTGGGCAGTTCCCCCTTGCCTGCCCCTTGGGCGCCCGTGCCCCTGGCATGCTTCTGTGAACGGGCCCGTCACCGTTTGCTCAGATGCTGTGCGCGGCAGTGGAATGCGCTCATACGTTGGAATTGGAACTGGGCAATGCTCCCTGTCCAGACGCCTAGTGATTGTGCCTGCCTGGGTGAACTAGCCCAGAGTCAGGACCGTGTGCAGACCAGCCGGCATCACTGCCATGTTCCTCTGAAACCCACTCTTCACTTGTAACTGCCGTTGCAACGTGAGGGGGGGGACGGACGGACGAAGGCCACGTCCGCCTACAGGGCAAAGCCTCAGGCCCAGCCAAGCGCCTTGCACCGCGGAAAAGGCCTCCTCCGGCCGCTGGGGGTCAGGGCTCCTGGCAGAGTGGCTGTGCGCAGGGTGAAGCCTCAAGGGCTGGCGCTGCCAAGGCAGAGCTCTCATCTGGGCCCCCCTCCTTCCTCAGCAGAGTTTGCACCGGAGAACCCCTTGGGGGAGGTGCTCAGGGTTCTCTTGTAAGTGACACCGTGTGCGGCTCGGAAGCCCGCTGCAGTCTTCAGCTAATGGGTGCTTCTCAACATTTAACTCCAGGCCAACGAAGTGGATTTGTGTTTAACCAAGACGGCTTCATAGGACTTTTTTTTCCCCACCAGATTTCACCCCCGTTTCTCATTTTATATTGAAAATGACAGCAACGCTGAAGAGGCAGCTGCTTAGAAGAGGGGAGGACTTCTGACAGTTGAGAAAAGACATTTTGCACCAACAGAAGTCGGGGCTGGGCTGGGCAGTTCTTAGGGCTGCCATCTTGGACTAGGACTCCGTAAAAAAAACACTCAAAAATAAATCTTGAGATTGACTAAATAAGTCACTGGCTCCCGTCAGGCAGGTAGGAGGACCCTCTGCAGGAGAGAGCACCAGGCAGCTGTCCTTAAGTTAAAGTCCAAGATTCCACGGGACAAGGAAGTCCTGGGGAGCGGGGAGAAGTGTTGATGATCATGAATCTCTTTTCCTAAATATACAGACGTTGAACAGGTGGAGGAACGGCGCAGTCGGGCACCCAAGCAGCCAAGGGTCCCCTTTCGTTGAACGGCCGCCCCCGCTTCCTGCTCACCAGCGGCCAAGCCCACCTTTCTGCCCACTCTGCTGACTGCATTCCCACGGCCACACTGTATTGCCTCCGAATCCCCCCCCCCCACAGCAGGTGGACGCTGTGCGCAGGATCTGCGGCGCCACCAGCAGCCCTCGCTGCGAATGCAGGAAGCCCCTTCCGCGGGGACTGAGCAAGACCCTCCCGGTTGGCCCAGGGCCGTTTTCTCACGCTCTGGTTAGGCTCCAGCCCAGCAGTTCCTGCTTTCCGGTTACAGACCAGACGCGGGCCGTGCCGGGCAGCAAAGTGCCGTCGGGGCGGACGGCCCTCCCGCCACGTGCGTCATGCGCTTCCCGCTTCCGCCCCGGGGCCCTCCTCTCCGTTGGCGCAGTGAGCCAGGAGCATCTGCGTGCGTCTCGCCCGCCCCCTTCTTCTTCTTCTTCGGTGGACATCTGCTCGGGCACGGGCGTCCGCTCAGCCGGCCCTGGAGGATCACGCGAAGGCCCCAGTGCCCGGAGCTGCCAGTCGGGCGCCTTTGGACAGCCCCGAGTTCAGGCCCTGCACGTCTCGGCCTCCTTGGGAGTGGGGGGGGGGGGGTGCTGGGGAGGGGATCCTCTAAGGCAGGTCAAGGAAACTCCTGGCTCTGAGGAGTCATCTCAGGGGACACCCCCCCCACACCCCCTGAAAGGCGCCCCCGGCCCTGCCTCGGGGCCGGCATTCCCAGGTGTCGCTGCTGCTTCCCATTCCCCGGGTTCCTGGGGCCGGGATCAGGGTGGTTTCCTTTTCAGTGCGGGTGTTGAATGTCCACCGCGGGCTGCTGTGACATTTGGGAGACTTCCTGGGGCCCTGCAGCCGCCCCCGGCAGCCCCGCAGGCAACGCCACGGCCGATGGGTCCCGCCCCCCCTCGAGGCTTCTGAGGATGAAACCCAACCCCACGGCCGGGCGCGGGGCTCGCAGCGGAGGGAGGGCGTGTAAACAAGCCTGGGCAGCCCGAGTCAGGACGCCGCGTGCAGCTGTCCGCCCCCCTCCAGCCACCCGTCCTCCGCGGCCGTCTCCTCCTGAGAGGTCCCCGCTCCCGCCTGCTGAAGGGCGTCCAGGCACAGGCAGGCAGGCAGGCGTCGAGGCCTCCCCTGTCCGCGGAGAGCAGCAGAGCTGAGAGAGGGAAGGCGCGTGGCGCTCGCTTGGCGCAGGGCGGGCTTCTCCTGGCGGCCACGTTGGGCTGCGCCCCCCCGCTTTTGGAGAGGCGGCCTGGCTGGGATCAGGAGGGCTGTCGGGGCTGCTCCAACGGCTCGGCTCAGCGCAGGTCAAGGCCGGGGCGAAGAGGGGCGTCCTGTGTGTGTGGAGCAAGTTGTTTTTTTGTTGTTGCTTTTTAAATTAAACGTATCTTAAATTACTGTGCTACAAGATTTTACAAAACTTGGCTGGCACAAGCAGGCAGCACAACTTTCCCCCCTCCCTCCCCCCCTCCACATACAGTAGACGGGAGTGCTCAGAGGGTGCCCCTTTTCCCCCAAACGTGCAGGTTGGATCAGCCCGTCGATTACGATGCGTGTCTGTGGGGAGGCCCTGTGGGGGGGGGAGGCTCTGCCCGCACCAGGGCGGATGGGTCGGAGCAACTCTGGGAGCCGCGGCACCCCGGACTCTGGGGCACGTCCAGCGCTGCCTCGCCACCCTCAGCGTCTCCTCCAGAGCGGGGGGGGGCGTCTTCAAATGCCTTGCAAAACTGCACATTTGGGACGTGGGGCTGGCGCTTGGGTGTCCCCCCCGCTGCCAGGGCTGCCCCGGTTCTCGTGGCTGGCGGCCCTGTCCTGGCAGGCCCTTTTCCCAGGGAGTTATCTCATCTGAAATGTGAGCGGCAAGCCTCTCTCTCTCTCTCTCTCTCTCTCTCCCCCTCCCTGGGAAAAGTGGCCCCTCGGCCATCCTCTCCATCCCAGATTGTCTTGGCAAGGAGCATCCCCCGGGGATTGAATCTCTCCTTCGCACCCGCTCTAAAAATGAGGGGCTGACGCAAAGCTCCAGCCCCCCTGGGGCCTCCAACTGGTTATGTCACTCTACCTGCCGCGGAGAGTCGGCTTAGATGACCAGGTCTTGGCTCCGGGGCCTGTGGCAGCAGGCAAGGAGTGGGCCGGGGTGGGTGCCGGCAGCAGCCCCCTCCACGGCGGTCAGTTCCCAGGGTCCCCTCCACGGCACCTCAGGCATGTGGCCTAAAAATACCCCCCCCCTCTTGCTCCCCAGGCCAGCGAGAGTAGTGACTAGAGCTTCTTGGAGCAGTGCCCACCCTAATCCAGTAACGTCCCATTTCCATGCATGGAGGCAGCTGTTAATACAGATCTGGGGGAGGGTGGGGGGGGGCTGACGTGTGTTCCTGTCCCTGTCCAAGGAGCTGCTAATCTTCTGGCATTGCGGTGGCATCAAGCAAAGAAATTCCAGACTGAGGATCCCCTGCCCCGGGTGGGTGTCTCCGTGCCCCTGTATTGGGGGGGGAGGGTCTCTCTTCTTGGGGGTTACTTTCACGCACACACACTCTCCCGACTGAGTGCACTGGCCCATCAAAAAGTTTCCTAACCAGATGGAAAAGTGCACATTAATAACTGCTAACTTCAAATTTTTAAAACCTGCCCGGAGCTACTCCAAGGACCCACATTTCTAGACTTCATGAATAGGGGGGGGGGAAACTCCACCCCACAGAGCGGGGACTTTGGTGTTGCTGGCATTCCTGTCCCTCCTGAGTTGAGTGTCAGTGCAGAAGACGCCGTCTGCTTGTGTGGACTACAAGAGCCCCTGACCCCGGCTCAGCAGGGCTGTTTCCATGTCCTTGTGGGATGCAAATGTTGTGGGAGTGGCAACAGGATGCAAGCGTCTTGTTGTCTCGTGCCTCCCTGGGGCACCTGGTGGGCCGCTGTGAGATACAGGAAGCTGGACTAGATGGGCCTTTGGCCTGATCCAGCAGGGCTCTTCTTATGTTCTTAAATATTAAGCTGTTTGCATGCAGGGTTATTGTGAGTCCTAAAGCTCCCCCTTTATTTTTAAGCAGCAAATTATTCCAGTGAAAACTGTTTAGCCGTCTGTTTTCCATCCACAAATCACATTTTCCCCTGTTGCTTGCTTGTTTCGCACCCTAATGTTCCCAGCATCATAAAATCAGTGCAAATCCTGATGTCAATATGCAAGTAAAAGCAAACAGAAGCACATGAAACAGGAGACTCCACTAGGTGCATTAACAGACAGAAAAGCTGTGTCATCAGAGTCACTTCATTCAGAGGTGCGTGTGCTACAAAACTCCAAAGGCCACAGATATTGTGGACGTTGAAAGCTTGAGCTTTATCTCCAGTTTGATCTGTGAACGCTTCTTAGAGTGGTGTGATCCGGGGTCCTGCTATCCTGATTTAACCTTTTCCATTTCTAGCATGCTGGATGAGCTTCACGCCGGTTTTTGAAATGCTGCTGCTGTAGGCGTCTGCCTGTGTTGTGCACAGAAGTATTATCTGTGTGATAATGTAGATGTCACGTCTGAAAAGAAAAGCCAAACTAAATTTACCTGCTTAAATTTCAAGCTGAAAAATTAGGGGAAATGGCCACCCCAAGCACTGTCCTGTCCTATAATCTTCAAGAGAAGAAGAGAGACGTCTTCTTGGAATAGCCTGCCAAGGGAGGTGGTGGATTCGCCCTCCCTGGAAACCTTCAAACTGAGGCTCAACAGGCACCTGCTGGAGATGCTCTAGGAGGATTTCCCGCTGTAGGCAGGGGGTTGGACTAGATGACCTTGGGGGTCCCTTCCAACTCTATGACTCTGAAGCACAATAGCATATATATAAAAGTTTTTTAATAGATGGGTTGAAAGGCCCTGTACACCACAGCTGGCTAATGCAGCTCCAGGTGGGGGAGGCTTACTTCTGCTGGGACTGACTGTCCCTTTTGGTAGCCAGCAGCCCCCCCCCCACACACCTTTCCCCCCACCTGATTAGGCCTCGAGGCACTTTTCTCCCGCAGGCGCTCCTGTTGGCTCATGGGGAGGGGAGGGAGCGAGGAGCTGCCCTGTGAGGCTTCTCTCCTCCCCAGCAGCCAGCAGGGTGTCTTCCAAGAGTCCTTGCAAGGATGCAGGGGCTCCTCTTCCTCTCCCAGTGGGAGGACCTGCCTCTCACAGAGGAAGCCGTCACCCCCTGGCCCCCACCCGCAAGCTTGGACTCAGAGCTGTGCCCCAGCGCCCCCCCCCCCCCGGAAGCACCTCAACACTGCAGACAGAGGAGAGGAAAGGTGGTGTCATGATGAAGTCTTCTCCCCAGGGTGGTTCTGTTGTGGGTGGGGAAGGGGCGGGTCTAAATCAGGGCTGTCAAACTTGTTTCATACGGAGGGCAGAGGAGCATCCCCGGCGCCTGCTGAGGGCTGGAAGTGATGATGTCACAAGCAGGAACAGGCGCCAGTAAGCCGGTGAGAACCAGAAACTGCACTTTTTTTTCTTACTTAGGAACTCACGCGCCACAAATGACAGATGAGGAAATATACAAGTTTTGAGAGGGAAGAGCCCAGTTGTCGTGCAGCTACACTTTCAGCAGTGCTGCATCTACCAGAGTGTGTGCTCACATTTTGCTGTGTTGCACGAGAAATGGTGCAAACGCAAAATGTTTTTACAAAATGCAGGAATTGTCTTGGTTTCCTCAGAGGGAGAGATGGAGATGGGGTTTAACATTTTAAACTATTTACCTTTTTTTGTTTTGCCTGTTAACAGTGGCATAGCTAGAGGGTAGTCAAAGTGCAATGTTTTGCAAGTGGCCCCTCCCCTCCTCTTCAGAGCCATTGCAAGCAGCTGGTGCAAAATGGAGGGGACACTTCTGTCTAGCCACCCAGAATGGCTCCAGAAGCGGGGAGGGGCAACTTGCAAAATGTAGCGCTGCAACCCCCCCCAAGCTATGCTACTGTGTAAACTGCTTTGTGAACTTTTTGTTGAAAAGCGCAAGCACTACATAAACACTGTTGACTGATTGATCGATAGCAACATCAAAGCATCGTGAGTTCTGACCATCCTTTGCAACCTTACAACATGGGGTACCATGAGGGAAGCTTCCTCCCTTCTGACCTGAAGTTCCGCAGCTCAGTCTCCGCTGCATGTCCAATTTGTACGTGACCTGCTGCAGCAGAAAGGGGAGCCTTTTCTGTGGTGGCCCCACCAGCCATCCCCTGGAACAGCCTCTCCAGGAAAGTCACCCCTTCGCCTCCGGGTGAAGACTTTTTCACTTACCAATAAAGTATTTTTAAAAACCAACTTTTGAACTGGTCTCTGCGTGCCTCCTTTCCACAACCAGTTTGTGCATTTTTAATCTCACTGGTCCAGTTGTGGCTTTTGCCAGCAGTAACACTGTGCATTATTTATTGGTGTTTCTGAAAGGCTGAGTTTCAGAATGGTGGCTTTCAAATGTTGTGGCTAAAGGAAGGTGGGACGCCTGTAAAACACGTGGAAAATGTGTCAGATGCAGGCAACAACCCACTGCAGCAGCGGCAGCAGCTTGGAGAGGTGACCGTTTCAAGGGAGCAGGAAGCGGCTCTGTGTTCTGGGGGGGTGCCTGGCAAAGTTGCTGAGACTGGTGGAGAGCAACTCTGGGGTTCTGCGAAGTGCTGCCCCCATCTCTGCAAAACATCAGGCCAACCTCTGGGCCACGCAGGGCAGCCCCTGGGCTGGGGGCAAAATCCCTGGTGCTACTCCCTTCGCACGCACTCTCCCTCCCCTTGCGTGTCCGATGGGAAGATGGTCGGCAAAGGAGCGATACATAAAACAGCAGAATTCATGAGATAAGAATTGGAAATGAGGCCATGAAATAAGGATTCAGTGAGATAAGAATTCTAAAGCAGCCTTTTAAAAGCATTCGGAAAAGTGCTGGAGAAGTTACAACCAATAACCAAATGGCACAGAGGAGCAAAATGATGACAGTGCTGTCCAGCAGCCCCCCCCCCGCTGAGGAAGACCCCCCCCCTGCCCAGAACACACGAGGCTCTGCTTCTACACTTAGAAGCCGGGCTTGGCTTCTAAGGTCACACTTGGATGGCCACTTTGAGCAGGAAGCGCCAGAAATTACAGGAGGGGACCCAATTTTCAGGGGGGACCAAGGAAGTGGTTGTGCTCTCCTGAGCTTCTGGGGCGCGTCCTTGGTTGGGAGGAGCTTCTCTCTTCGGCTGAGCTCCTGCTGGCCCTGCCGCCACAGCTGCCACAGTGATGTCACCATCAGGAGCATTCAGGAGCTGCCTCAGGGACCTCTGTCCCAAGGGCCACAGGGTTGGAAGGGCCTGCAAGGGTCTGGCTGCAAAGCGTTTCCGCCAGCTGTCCAGCCGGAATCGTCTCTCTCGCAGCTTAAGTGCATTAGACTTAGTTCATGTCTCTGGGACAGAACAAATTTTGGCCTCTTCCAAGTGACAGGTATTTGAAGAGAAGCTGAGAAGCAGCATCAGGCTTAGCAGGAGGCAAAATGAGAAATTTGCCTAGGGGCATGAATGAAAAACCTTTCCCAAAGGCTGCCTGAGCAGGGGAGTATGCTCCAAGGGGATGTGGGCGCAGAAGTTGCCGGTTGTGGCAGGGCACAGTGGGCAGGACAAAACGCTCGGTACGCCTCTGGGCCGAAGAAGCAGTCTGTGGCTGTTCCGCCAAATTCCCTGCCGGGCCTCCCCAAGGGCCCCCGATGCCCACACTAGGCTAACCAGTTTCCCCTCCAGAGCAGCCTCAGAGATAGGCAAGAGGGAGGGGGTTTGGTCACCCACTGGGCCTCCTCCCTTCCAGCAGCTTTGCTTGGGATCACAGACTGGCCAGCCTCCTCCAGACTCCAGACTCCTCCTCCTCATCACCGGCTTAGCTCAAAATACCCTAATTTAGAACCAACAAACCCCACCACCAAACCATAGGCAGTCAGCTTGCCTAAGCCACACCTGCCTCCTCCACTTGGTGGCTCCAGGGGCGTGGCAGACATACGACAGCTCCCAATAGTCTCCCACAACAACCTTACCTTCTTTTATCCAGTCCTTCCTTTATCCAGTCCAACAATCCATCAGTCCGTCCGTCCAGCCAGCCACCTACCTATACCTACCTGGTGCTAATCACCTTTCCTCTAGCAGTCCTTTAAGGATCCATCCAGCACCTACCTGGTGCCTTCCTCCAGCACCTACCCAGGTGCTAATTTACTGCAGCTCCTGCCTCCAACTTTATACTGAGGCTAGCCAGACAGTGTTTGTTGTTGGGCGGGCTTTACCATCAGCCACACCCATCTGCGCCTGTGCTTACCTCCCTTCATAGCCCACAACACGGGGGCGGGGAAGACGGCAAAACGGAGCGGTACGCAACGGGCGGGCTGCCACTCACCCGTTCCTCCCGCCCAGCGTTCTGGCTGCATGACGCCGCTGGACAAGGGGCCATTGCTGATACCATTCCCTATCTCCTGGGGGTATCTCCTGCCTTTTCCAATACAGTGGCTGACCCAGGCTACAATTCTGTGCAGATTTACCAGGAAATATGTCCTGCTGAACACAGTGAGCCTTCTGAGCAAGCATGCACAGACTCCCACTTGAATATACCTTTTAGATTGAACTGGGTTTTTTTTTTTTTGTAATCTCATTTTTTCAATTTTTATACATTTGTTTTAAAACTCTTGCAACTCTTTCCAAGGATTTGGGGTGAAATGAATGAGATCTTTAACAGTGTGATCCTATGCTTGACTGCTCAGAAGTAAGCCCCACTGTTTCAATGGGACTTCCTCCCAGAAAATTGAGTATAGGATTGCAGCCTAAGGGCCCGATCCCCCCTTAGGCCCCTTCCCCCCCCCCCTAGAATTTAGACTGAAGAGCCCCAGATGCTGCAGTCTTTCCTCATTTCCGTCGCGCCTTCTGCACCTTTTCCAGTTTCACTGTGTCCTCCTGGAGAAGGGGCAGTCACTGTGTTCAAGGGAGTCACTCCCAAGGAAGGGGGAACGGGATGGTCACATCGCATCTCAAAGTCGCAGTCAGTGGGAGAAGAAAACAGGCCTGTGTGTTCAATGGCCAGAGAGAAACCTTCTGGCCGCTTTGTCAGGGGGTGGCTGGGGGAAGGGCTTCCAAACAGCCCTGAAGCAGTTTCTTTTTCCAGCTCCAAAAGGTGAGACAGGCGGGGAGGGGTGAGGCTGCCACAGGGCCCCTGACCCCCCCCCCGGCCGCGCCTCTCCCTGGCAGAAGCCTCACATGCCAGCGGCTGACATGCCTTGACTCCTTGGGCAGCCCCTGGCTGGCAGGCCTGGCCAAGGAAATGCCGGGGGTCTGGTTTACGACTGCCAGCTGCACTGCAGCCCTCAGGGCACCGGTGAGCCCCTTGTGCCAAGGGCCGTGGCAGCCCGAGGGTCGTCTGCTCTGCCTGCCCGGGGCCACCTGCTCAGTTCGCTCCGCGGGGCATTCGCCAAGCGTGCCATCTGGTCTTGCCCTTGCACCCAAACAGGGCCGCCCGCCCCGGAGGCTGACTGACCCAGCGGTTGGTGGCTTAGTGTCCGCCCCCACCTGCCTCTCCGGCTCCTCTTTCCACTCCCTGGCCTGGACAAGCGGGGGGGGGGGCAGGGGCAGACTTGAGAGGGCAGCGGTGGGGCCCACCCCTTTCCCAGGCCGGGGGCAGAGATGGGCACGTGGCCAAATCTCCGGCCAGCCCTGCCATGAGACGTTCGCGGGAGGGCAAGGGCAGGCGGCAGGGCAAAGGCCTGAGGTCTCTAGCAGGGGAGATCCCGGGGGAGGCCCCCTGGGCAGCTGCCCCCATCCGCGCCGACCTGCCAAGTGGGCACAGCCAGGCGAGGGGCGCTCCTCCCCCTCCGCCAGGCGCCGGCCAGCCGGGGGGTCTTCGGCAGGGCCCCTCTGCCGGCGCCCTGTCAGGCTGCAGCTCCCTCCGGGCCGGGCAGCTTCACGTGGCCTTTGCGACGTGCGAACCCCTTCGCGGCCTGGAGAGCAGCATCCGACGCGCCCCTCTTCCCGCTCCCGGGCGGGCCCTCGATCCGGCGCGGCGTTTCCCCCGAGTCAGGGCGCTGCTGCTGCTGCCGCCCCCTGAGCCCGACCTGGCGCTGCCCGGGCGGGGCTCCCCCCTCGTCCATCCACGCCCCCCCCGTGGCCCGCACAGCTGCTGCCCGAACGACACGCAGAGCGGGGGGGTGGCGAGCGGGACCCTGCGAGGCCGGCTGAACTGCGCTGCCGGCCGGGCCGAGCCGGGCCGGCGGGATTCGAACCCGGCTCCGCCCGCCCCCGGAGGCTCCGGCATCCCCGCGCCGCCGCCTGCGAGCCCTGCGGGAGTGGCGAGCCCCACCTGGCTTCGAGGCGCCGCGTGCAGGAGCCGCGGCCCGACGCTCCACTCCGGGGGGGGGGGTCGGCTCCAGAGGGCCTCCCCCGTCGCGCGCTGCGAGCTCCCCGCGCCCCAAACTCGCGGGTCGGTCGGAGTCCGCGTGGGGGAGCTTTGCACGTGGAGAGCGAGCGAGGCCGTCCTGCGCGGGGCTCTGGCGTGGGCGTGCGGGAGCGCCCGGCCCTCCGCCTCCCGCGCCCGGCTTCCCCCGCCCCCTCCCCGCCCCGGGGCTGCGGGCCTCGCTCGGGCTCCCGTCTGCAGCTGCTCGGCGCAGCCCCGGAGCGCGTCCCCCACGCCGAGCCCGGAGGAGCCGCGCCGGATCCCGCCGCTCCCGCCTCGCCTCGGCCGCCTCCCGGCTCGGGGCTGCGGGCCCAAGGTAAGGACCTCCGCGGAGAGGGTCCGCCGGGCGATGCGGGAGGGGCGCACTGCGGTCAGCCGGCGACCGCCACTCGCGTGCCCGGTCGCGGCGGGGGGGCTGCCTCGGAGGCTGGAGGCGGCCTCGCTCGTGGGCGCGGCTGGCTGCTGAGTTGGCGCCGGTCGGCTGTCCCCGTCAGGAATCGAATTCGGTCTATAGCCAAACAGCAGCGCTCTGTGCTAGCGGGGGCAGTGGCGGCAACATCCTGTGGCAGGGAATTCCGCAGGCCTTGGCAGCAGCGCTGCACTGCAGAAGACGGTGCCTGCTTCTGCCTCTCCCGGACCTGCTGCCAGTCGGTTGCCTTCCAGGAGCGCAAGTTAAGCACGCAGAGCGCGGAGGAGCCGCGGCCTCCCCAGCCTCAAGCAGCTCCTCATGGGGCCGATTTCCTTTCCTGCCTGTCCCCACAGGGGCTCCCTCCCCCTCCCCCGCTGCCTGCCAGGCCTGCCCTTTGCGGCTGAGGGAGAGTCGGGGATGCTTAGAAGAGGCCCCTGGGAGTGTGTGGCAAACTAGACTCTGTGCCTTCCCCCTCCCTGGTGGCACCTCCGGGGGAACCTCCTCCGGGGAAGGAAGGGTTTGCTCCCTGGCCTCGGGGCTGCGTTCTGGCGGCACCGGTGCTGGAAGGTCGGTTAGGATTGGGCCCGCCCGGCCCTTCCTGAAATGGCCGTGCATGTTTCAGATTCTCTTTCTGTTGGACGCCACTTTGGCCTGGGAAAAGGTGGTGAAGTCCCTTGAAAACCTTTCTGCTGAACGAGCAGTCACTTGTGCCCCGAAGGGACCTTCGTCACATGCAGTGTGGCCTCAGCTTGCAGTAGGTGATGGCCCTGATTGTGTGGGTTGCTCTGTGGGGCAGGCAGGTACTGCTGCAGTTTGCGGACGGTCGGATGGGCCTGGCAGTTTTGGCTCAGCTCTCACTGGGGTTCGGCCCAGTGTTGACTCCGGAGTGCTGATGGGGACTTCGATGCTCCCCCGGAAAAGTGGCCTCGCGGGGCGGGGCTGGGCTGGACTCCTCCTGTCTCACTTCCCACCTGGACAGAATGTATTGCTTTGGTGCAGAGGACCAGTCAGTCACTTGAGGCGCATGGCCCAGGCACATGTTGAAGGGGGGAACGAGGCCTCGGGCCCCGAGCCCTTCTCATCTCCAGCTACTCTTTGGGAACCGTTCGTGACCACAGAACTCGGGTGCACTGAATTTTCAAGTTCTGGAAAGGTGAGAATTCTGTGAATGAGGGCGGTTGGAGCAGCGAACCCTGCGACTCCTGGCCTGTTGCGCTGCTCAGGGTTGCCTTTCCTGTCGCATCCGTAGATGTAAACCTAACGATGTCATCAATCAATCGATCGATCAGTTAGTATTTAGATACCGCTTTTCAACACAAAGTTCACAAAGCCGTTTGCAGGTAAATGATAGTTTATCTCCGTGTCCCAAAAGGGCTCGCAGTCTTAAAAAAAGACAGAGCACCACCAGCAACAGCCACTAGAAAAGACACTGCGCTGGGGTGAAGAAGGACAATCACTCTCCCCCTGCTAAATATGAGGGAACACCACCTGAAAAAGTGGCTCTTGCCCAGTTAGCAGGGGTCATAAAATCTAGCAATTAAAATTTAGTTAAATGTAGATTTAATTTCAACGAATTCGACGTAATTGCCGGGTAGGGCCTGTAGCCAGACCCCATGAAAGGGGGGCACCACTTCAATTGGAGGTGGTCCTATCTCAGAAAGTTGTTTTAAGTGCCAGGATTCAGCCACAGAATATGAGAAGCCTAAATGCCTCTGGGCATGTGCAAAGTGCATTTCAATTGCAATTGATTATCTGTCACCAGCCCTCCGTTTGATATGGATAAGTGCTGGGCCGGCCCAAAACATTTCAGTGCTGGCAGGAGTGGGCATCGAGGGACAGCCAGGTCACAGGCTGGCTGAGGGCCCACTGAGCACCTCCCTGCCCTAGTGGCATGTGTGTTGCCAGGGAGGGAAATGTGCCCACTGGCTAGCAGGGAAGGTGGAAAGAGCTGCTGCCAATTGCCACTGGGAAGCCTGTTGGGATGAGAAATGGCCTAAAGCCCAACACACTGTGGGAGCTCTGTGCAGGGCTCTGCCCAGGGCCTGCAGCAATCTGGGGGAAGCACCGGCGGGGCGGGGGGGGGGTAGAAGATCCAGCTGGCAGCAACATGATCATGAATCCGAAAACTTCCAGCTTGCTTTCCTTTAACAGTGCCTAACTCTGCAAGCAGAAGGGCGGCTTCGCTGGGCTGAATGGTGGGGCAGGCTCTATAACAGGGGTCCGTCCTTGTGGGTCATCAGGTGCTTGGCTGACTTGCAGGTGCTTTGCTAAACTTGGGCTGGGAATGCCTGGATTCAGTGGTGCAGCTAAGGGGGTGCTGGGGGCAATTGCACCAGGCAACAAGCTTTACAGGGGCAACAAGCTGAGCTGGACACTAGTGGCCAAAATTGTGAAAACCTTGGTAAGTACGCATAAAGCCATCATGTTATATATCATTGGAAAGGTAATTTAATGCTGAATGCCATGAAACAAACCATGTTGGAATATCTGTATTCTATCAAACGTTATGGCCAATTAACCAGAAAACCTTTATTTACTTCCTTAAATTTGATTTTGTCATGCGGGGGGGGGGGGGGCTAAAAAACCTTATTTGATCCTGGGTAGCAAATACCTTAGCTATGCCTGGATTCCAATCCTGGCTCAGCCGTGTTGCAAGATTCAAAAGCTGTCGTGGCTGGCTGGGCACGGCAGTCTCACTGGGTGGTTTTGAGCACAATGTCAGGTGGCTCATGCATCCCCCCCCCCGGAAAAGGTGAGCAATCTGTGGGGTCCTGCATTGTCCCGGGGCTGGTGGACAGCTGAGGCTTCTGGTTGGATGCTTGGTGAGGATTCTGGGGTGTGTCTTGTTTGGGGGAAAGGTTTACGCAGTCCACTGCTTCTGTCCAGTAGCGTTAGGTGGTTTCTAGGTGGAGTTTTTCTTTCTTTTTCCTTTTCTGCTAAGTTTCCTTCTTGGGAAAAGAAAAAGCAGAATATGAATGTTTAAAATGACTAAAACGGATGTGATTAACAGTGTCACCATCACCATGGCCGGCCGTGCGACCCCCAGATAATCTGGGTTCTACCATTGGCCCATCATTCTAGCCCACTCGGAGGTAGAGGGCCCTGCCTGAATGTCTTTCGGCTGGAGCTGATCTTTGTGCATGCGCCAGCCAGCAGGAGGCTCTTCCCGGAATAAGCCCCTCAGTGCCCAAGCGAGGAAGCACCGGGGGACGAGCACAGACGCTTCTGGTGTTGGTGCCTGTGTGCACATTGGGTGAGTGTGTGGAACTCTGCTTGCAAAAAGGCTGTCAGTGGTGAGGACCGCTGTGTGACGCGGGGCACACGGTTGAAGATTAGGCAAAAAATCCCCCCCCCCGATGGTCTCCCCTGTGAGGGAGCTCATGCCAAGCAGCAGAGCCAGATATGCCAGATGGTAAGGCCGCACCTGGAATATTGTGTCCAGTTCTGGTCGCCACATCTCAAAAAGGACATAGTGGAGCTGGAAAAGGTGCAGAAGAGAGCGACGAAAATGATTACGGGGCTGGGGCACCTCCCTTACGAAGAAAGACTGCAGCGTTTGGGGCTCTTCAGCCTAGAAAAAAAGCGCCTGAGTGGGGACTTGATGGAGACATACAAAATAATGCACAGAAGGGATACAGTCGATAGAGGGATGTTCTTTTCCCTCTCTCAAAACACCAGAACCAGGGGGCATCCGCTAAAACTGAGGGTTGGGACAGTTAAAACAGATAAAAGGAAGTACTTTTTTACCCAGTGGGTAGTTAATCTGTGGAACTCCTTGCCACAGGAGGTGGTGATGGTATCTGGTCTTGATGCCTATAAGAGGGGATTGGACGGATTTCTGGAGGAAAGGTCCATCGTGGGCTATAGGCCATGATGGATTGTGCAACCTCCTTACAGTAGTAGTAGGCTACTTCAGAGTAGCAATGATGGATTGTGCAACCTCCTTACAAAGGTGGTGGGCTACTGGTACCAGGTGCAAGGGAGTGGCAACAGGATGCAAGCATCTTGTTGTCTCATGCCTCCCTGGGGCACCTGGTGGGCCGCTGTGAGATACAGGAAGCTGGATTAGATGGGCCTTTGGCCTGATCCAGCAGGGCTCTTCTTATGTTCTTATGTTCTTATATGCCCATCCAAGGACTTTCACGAAAGACCATCCTTGGTTTCCGCCTGTCATTTTTTTTTTAACGTGCGAGAGACAGCTTGTCGCAGTGCCGCAGCGAAGGCGTCTGCTACCTGGGGTCAATAAAGATTTTGTAGCCCCCCCCCCCTCTATAACGAAATCAAATTTAGGGCGCAATCCTAACCTGGAGTGAGGCCAGCAAAGTTAGGCCGGCACCAGGGCCATAGTAAAGCTTGTTTGGACCACTCTCAGAGTCAGGGAGGATGGCGCACGGCTGTGTGCTGGCCTCTCCTTCTCCAGGAGTGGCCCAAACATACTTTACAGCGTCCCTTGTGCCAGTCAAACATTGCTGGCCAAACTGTGCCAGCCTAACTCCAGGTTAGGATTGCACTCTTAATTATGTAAACAAAGGTTTTCTGATTAATTGGCCATAACCTTTGCTAGAGCACAGATATTCCAATGCAGTTTATTTCATTGCATTCTGCATTAAATTACCTTTACTTTCTGATGATACATGATCAGTGATTTACATGATCAGTGATGTCATGCAGGGGGAACGCAGGGGAACTCAGTTCCACTAGTTAAACTTAGGGCTAACTCCGCCCCCTTCACTCTCCCTCCTCCCCCCTCCCAGTTCCTCTGCAAAGAGCTTTTCTTCTTGGTTGGCCGGCACTCAGAGGGTTAAAGGGAGTGACTCCGGATTCCTAGGGGGGCGAAGGCAGTGATGTCATTCAGGGGGAACGGACCAGAACAGGCGTTCCGGATCCTAACGAGCTCCGTGGCTGGTTCCGGGTTCCCGACAAGTGCCAATCAAAAGTGAGTTCCTGTTCCTAAATCATTTGAATGACACCACTGCACATGATGGTACAATTTTGGCCACTAGTGTCAAGCTCAGCTTGTGGCCTCTCTGAAGCTTTTTGCCCAGTACAATTGGCCTAAAAGCACCTAATGCTGGTGGTGGGGAGACAGGTTCAAACTCCCTCCCTCCAGTGTGGGCTTTGGCGAAACTGCCTCTCTCTGAATTGGGCCTGCAGAATTGAGCCTCACTTTACTGGGCTGTGGTAAGAAGGATGGAAATGAGGCTGGCAGTAGGCTGGTGGGGAGGAAGCTCCTGGCCATGGAGTGGGTGCTGGGCGACTGGAATGGGTGCAAGACCCCAAGTAGGAAGGCAAAGGAGGAGCACCAGGGGGCTGGCTGGAGACTCCCTGCTGGTCAGTTTAGGGGGGCTGTTTTTGTTCTTACTTACGTACTGCTAATGGGGCAGGAGGCACCTTTCAAGTGGGGCTCCTCCTGTCCTGTTTAGCAAGGGGAGAGTCGCTGTCCACCCCAGCGCAGTCTCGTTTCCTTTGCGGGGTGCTCTGCATTTTTTTTAGATTGTGAGCCCTTTTGGAACAGGGAGCCGTTTAGCTTTATTATTACTATTTGTCTGTAAACCGCTTTGTGAACTTTGTGTTGAAAAGCGGCATATAGATACTATTGGATTGATTTTTCTCTCTGAGTTGCCTTGAGCCGCCCTGCTGGGGAGGAGGGCGTAGAAATACTTCTAGACGTCAATAACTGGCTTAGATTAACCCGTTAGAAGGCACCTCACTTGCCGGAAAAGGTGCTCTCCATTTTCAAGGAGGTCTGTGTGTGGGAGAGCATTTATCCAAAGTGCAGGCGGCCCAGCGATGGTTTCAAGGCCCCTGACTACCCCCCCCCCAGCATCCTTTGCCCACGAGAGTCGCCTTCTTCCTCCAGAGCGAGGGCTGACCCCAAGTGTGCTGCTGTGGGGCCGACCCCTGGCAGCGGCAGTGTGTGCAGGTGGTCCTGGCAGGCACGGGTTGGATCCAGTGGGCTGGTGGATGTGGCCCCTGAGCACCAGCAGCAGCAGCTGGAGCCGGGTGTTCCCTCCCCCGCAGGCACGCCTGGGCCCCCAGTGTGCGCCCGCAGGCGCCAGGCCCCCTCCCTTCTCGTTCCCATCTTCAGCTTGCGTTGCTGGCTGTTTGCAAGCTGGAGACTGTGCGTGTGTGTGTATGTGAGTGTGTGTGAGAGCTTCCTTCAGGCATCCATCCATTTGGCCATGGGGGCGGGGGGAGACAGATCTCTTGGCCAAAGGGTCTGCGGGTTGGGCAAGCCTGTTGCTGCGGATCAAGTTCCGCGCGCTCCGTCCGCGGCCGCTCTCAGCCCCGAGAAGCGCGCCGAGGCTGCCCCGCGCTCGCGTCTCCAGCGTGGCCCGCGGCGCTCCCGCGGCACTCCGGCCGGCGGCCGCACGGGCTGCCTTTCCCCGGCGCGGCCACTGGAGGGCGCTTGCCCTCCTCGCCCCCTCCCCGCCCCTTTCCGTTGACTTCCAGCTGTTCTCGCAGGAGACTGACAGCTGGACCCCGGGGTTGCCATAGGGATAGGCAAATGGCCCCGCCAGCCTGGGCTCGGCATAGGCAGGAGGAGGCTGCCCCCGCCTCGGCAGGCGGGGCCTGGCTGCGCTCCCTATAAAAGACAGAATGCTCCATTCAGCACTTCAGTTACTCGCGAAGGGGGGCAGGTGGCAGCTGCGGCGGCGGCGGCGCTGCTGAGGGGGCGCGCCTGGGACCCTCGTGTGCCGCTGCCCGCACCGCGCGCCCGGAGAGGAGGGGGCGCCTCCGGCCGTCCAGCAGCCCCCCCCCCGCCCAGGTGCCCGGAGAGCGAGGGGCTGCCCCGTCGCGGCTCGCCCCGCGGAGCTCGGAAGTGGCGAGAGGCCGGCGGGACCGGAGTGCGCGGCTGACCACGGAGGCCGGCCTGGAGGGGGGCCGCGCGGGCTGGCCGGCCGGCCGGCCGAGCAAGTAGCGCCTCCTCCCCCCGCCGGGACTGCCCGCCCCGCTTGCCCACCGCGCGGAGGTCGGACGCGACAGCTCGCCTCCGGGGGCCGGTCGCTGCCTCGCTCGCCGCGGGAAGTCCGCCGGAGGACGAGCCCCGGCGCCCTCGCGCTGCTGCCTTCGCGGGGCGCTGCGGGCCGGGCGGCTCCGGGCACGGGACAGAGCCGTCGCGCCGCGGCGGGGGCGCCCTGTATGCTCTGAGATGGCCTCGGAGCTGGCCATGAGCGCGGCGGACCTGCCCACCAGCCCGCTGGCCATCGAGTACGTCAACGACTTCGACCTGATGAAGTTCGAGGTGAAGAAGGAGCCGGCCGAGGCCGAGAGGTTCTGCCACCGCCTGCCGCCGCCGGGCTCGCTCTCCTCGACGCCCATCAGCACGCCCTGCTCCTCCGTGCCTTCCTCGCCCAGCTTCTGCGCGCCCAGCCCCGGCGGGCAGCCCGCGCCCGGCCTCGGCCACCCCGTCGGCGGCAACCCGGCGGGCGCGGCCGGCAAGGCGCAGCTGGAGGACCTGTACTGGATGTCCAGCTACCAGCACCACCTCAACCCGGAGGCGCTGAACCTGACGCCCGAGGACGCCGTGGAGGCCCTCATCGGCGCGCCGCACCACCACCACCACCATCACCACCACCACCAGGGCGGCGGCGGCGGCGGCGGCGGCTACGAGGGCGGCTTCCGCGGGCAGCCGTTCGGCGGCGAGGAGCTGGCGCCGTCGGGCCACCACCACCCGCACGCGGCGCACCACCACCACGGCGGCCACCACCACCACCACCACCTGCGCCTGGAGGAGCGCTTCTCCGACGACCAGCTGGTCTCCATGTCGGTGCGCGAGCTGAACCGGCAGCTGCGCGGCTTCAGCAAGGAGGAGGTCATCCGCCTGAAGCAGAAGCGGCGCACGCTCAAGAACCGCGGCTACGCGCAGTCCTGCCGCTACAAGCGCGTGCAGCAGCGGCACATCCTGGAGAACGAGAAGTGCCAGCTGCAGGGCCAGGTGGAGCAGCTCAAGCAGGAGGTGGCGCGGCTCGCCAAGGAGCGCGACCTCTACAAGGAGAAGTACGAGAAGCTGGCCGGTCGCACCTTCGCCGCCGCCGCCGCCAGGGACCCCTCGCCGCCGCAGGCGCCCAGCGCGGGCAAGCCCCCCGCGGACTTCTTCATGTGAGCCGCCCCGCGGCGGGCCGCGGCCGCCTTGTAAATACGCGCCCGGCCGGCCGAGGGGCGCGCGGCGAAGGACGTCGAAAGAGCCGGGCGGGCGCGACGGAGAGACGCGCCCGACCCGCCCAGGCGTCCTCCTCCGGCTTTCCTCCGCGCGGACCGGCGCGCCCGTTCAACTTTGCCGCGAGCCCCCCGCACCCGTCCCGGCGCCAGGCGTGGACGTGCGCGCTGCCCCGAGAGCGCGGCGCTTGACGGGCGCTCCGGAGAGCCGCGCCGCTTCTCCAGCCCGCGGAAAGACGAGCGGACTCGGACCAGCGCCCGGGACTGCGGGAGGCGCGCGAAGGCGACGAGCCGGGGCGCCCCGGGGACTTCCTTGCCCGCCCCGTCGGGCCTCCGCGGACCTTTCAGCATTCCTGCATGCCGGACATGTACGGGATTTCGAGCATCTCCCTCCCTCTGCGGCGCCTTCTTTCTCGTCTCTCTCGCTCTGTGTTGTCCCCCCACACCATAGCGCAGAGCCGAAGACGCATGATCCAGGCCCCCCCCCCGCCCCGCCCCGCCTGTATCGCTCTTTTTGTGTGTGTTTCTGCCCAACGTCCAGTTTTTACCTCTTATTCTTTTGTGCAACTTTAAAAAAACACCACCAACCAAGGACAAAATTTACGAATAGTCTTAAATACCGAATTGCGAAGTGTTGCGCCGCCCCCCCCCCGGAACACTGCAGCAAAGCGGCGCAAAAAGGACCCGGGACCCCCGCGCGGGGGAGGGACGAGGCTCCGGAGGACTGGTTGAGTTGACCCGCTTTTCACTCCCTCTTTCTTACTTCCTTCTTTGTGCGCGCGCGCGCGTGTTTTTTTTTAACCAACGAACGGGGAACCTGAGCCAGACGTAACTTATTGAAAGTGTCCACTTGTACATATGTAGACTTGAGCTCCTTTCCCTTGTCCCCCCCCCTTTTTTTCTTGAGCCTTCATTTGCTTGGTGACTTTAAAAGAAAAAAAGAAAACAGACAAAAAAAAAATCCAACACGAGTCTTAATGAAAGTTTGTATGTAAGCGCATGCAAAAATATAAGAATTAATTTAATGTTGACAAAGCCGAATGCACTATATACAGTAATCAATTGGATTAAATAATGCTGTTCGTTTTTATAGAGATTTAAAAATTATCTATGCTGTTTAAAACAATATTGGGGAAAAAAGTTAACACTCTTAAGACAATTTGAAAGGCAATAGAGTAATATATGAACTGCAATCCTTTGGCTGCTATATAATGATATGACTAGTACTATGCACCAGAATTATTTATTAAATTCCAAGGAAAGAAAATACAGTTTGAACCTTGATTTATCAAATGCACACTTTATTTATTGCAAAAACTAATAATAATGTTTGCAATTCAGCTTTGGGTGAAGAAGAGGCTTAAATAATCTAGAGTTGGGTTTTGTTTTTAAAGTTGTTTATTTGAAAAGGACTCAAAGGAATAAAGCATTTGGGTATTTCTTACAAGCCCAGCACAATTTGTGAAATTTTGGAAACTGGTGCATTTTTAGGTGCAACACATTTTAAATGACCTTTCAATTTTCTGTCGTTTCTAACACTGTTGCATCCAGCTAAAAACCATCTAGAGTTTTGAAACAGTTCTTATTTTTTATTTTGTTTTCTCATCCTGCTCTTGAGCCATGCAGGCTGTTGCAACCTCAAACCAACTTAATATTTATATCTAGATAGATATATTTTTTGTTCCGTTGTCATGAATTGTTTCTGTGTTCTGGCATCCGTGCAAAAGCCTCCTTTTAGCTTTCATTTGCTACAAACAAAAATAAACCTCTTTAGACATATATATCTATATATTCTTTTGTCTTGCCTTTCTAGTTTTTTCCCAGGTGGTCCCGGCTCGTTGAGTTTGGGGTTGTAGCATCAAGAAAATGAAAATGATTTCCTTTCCTGATTTCTTCATGTTTAATGTGAAAGAAACAAATTTTTGTTTTCTTTAAAAAGGGTAATAAATTCACACTTCTAGCTTTGAAAGGAGAGTATGGAGGTTTAGGAAGCTATTTTTACTTTGTTTTAGAGAAAATTCATAGACACCCCCTCCCCGGATTAAAATATTTATTTAGCATAAGGCCAAATTAAAAAAAATTGTAATTGTATTTTATTCCTTTTCTTTCTCTATTTTTTCTTTTTCTTTGTATTTTTCTATCAAATTATAGTGCTTCCTTTCTAGAATAATTAGTTTTATTAGAAACAACATTTCTACAACTTTTGTAGATAATATTTATGGGTAGAGATTGAGTTGTTCTTCTCTTTCCAATGCTTACCTAGATTGGGAGGGCTTCTGGAGTATAATCTGCAATTTGAAAATAGTGGCATATTTATAAATGTAAAATTTGGAGACTTTAAAAAGAGGTTAATATTAAATTGTGGATTTTTTTAGCTTTACAGTATATTAATCAATCTATTTGTAGGACGTGCTCCATTTTTCTTTTTTGTTCTCTGGAGAGTGACTTGCGCATATTTGATTTTAACATGCGCATTTTTCCCTGATCTGTGTCTCCCCCTGAAATTTAAGATTCTGAAAGAAAGATTCTTTCTGATCAGAAGAATAGTGAGGTGTGTTGATAGCTATTCCCAGCTTACTAGGGAAAATTTTTCTTCTTCTCCAAATTATAAATGATTTTTCACTCCAAACAATGTATTCTTAGGAAAGACTTTCCTGCGAAGACTGGAAAGCATAGACTTGTTTTCTAACCTTATCCGCACAGCAGTCTATTGGCCTTGATTTTAGACGGCAATAGTTTTTCCCACTTCCACCTTTAAGGGCAAACCTTCAGTTCTTTTAAATCTCCCCTAAAACTGGAAAAAAAATAATGAAATAACAAATCATGAATAACAAAAGTAAAAGAATATATCCAAATGTAAGAATGTGAATTTCTTAGAAACCTGAACAATTAGAAAGGGAGGAGGGAATTTTCGTATGTAAATCTGCAGGTTTGTTAAAATTTTGCAATTATGTTGCTAAACCTGAACATCTATTTTGTAATTGTTTTAAAAGAAATTTTTATGCTAGAAATTTAAACAAACTGTACAGGGAAATTAGGTGATTGTATTCTACCATAGTCCCCAAACACCTTTGGGGACTAAATAAGTTTTCTGTGATTGGGGGGATATATTTATATGGCCTCCCAACTGGCTTTGGCCATAGCCCACCAGGCGATCCAGAAACCTTGTTGAGACGAATGGCGTCTCTGCAGGAGTGCTGCTCTCTGTCTCTGTGTTTTTAAATTGAGATTTCTGGAACCTGGTGTTCTGTTAGAATACAGCCTAAAGAAATTGTCTTGCAGCTTATATAGTCTGCCTCTGTAGATATCTGGCAGACACTGTGCTAGAGCATTGTATGGTCTCTCTTCAATGAAAGGGATGAGAAGTTTGGACTGTGCCGTTGCTCACCTTTGCTTCTTGAAAAGTCTGTGTTGGCTTTTCTGTGTTTGGGCCGAGTGAGCTATAAAGAGATGGGGGGGAAATGAAATGCCGCCTTATCAAGTGACAACCGGGCGGCGGGGGAGGGGGAGAGTTGGCTGCTATTTTTGATGGAGGTTGGGAATGGAAAAAAAAAACTGTTGGGGCTCTTTTAACCTCCTTTCCTTAGCTGGAGTTTGTGCATGTTCTGACGTCGTCTGTCCAGTCTGGTTTTAAGTATTGCATAAGCACTTAGACTTTTCTGCTTTCTAAGAAGTGCAGAACATTTTCCAGTTGGAAATGGTCTCTGCAGGCTAATCTTAGTTCTCATTATTCTTTGCGCAAATTTTGCCATTTGCTGAGTGCACCAGGTCTCAGGATCTCGCCCCCTTCACTCCCCTGTGCTACTTCCTCCCTTTGTCCAGCTTCTCCAAGCCAGTCCCCATTCCTGACACAGCCTATGGGGCAAAGTTAACTTCATCCCCAGTTGCCTTCTTTCTTTTTTGTTTTGTAGGAGTGGGAATGGACGGAAAAGTGTGGGTGGGAGAGCTTCAAGGTGCTGTGTGTGTTGCATATTTTCTGAAATCAATGGAAAATGGTCTTCCCGTGGATTTCCTAGAGCTCTTGAAGGAGAAGGCCATTTACCTGATGGTTACAGAACCGCAATCTATATCCTCTGTACTTTGAAGCCACCCTCCTTACTGCTGTGTTGGAAAGGTTCTTTTTTTCTATGCAATAGTGCCACATTCTTCCATGTTCCTTTCACTTAAGACACTGGTGTGAACAGATGTATCACAACTTTGCCTTGACGTGGCTTCTCATGGGTGTAATAGCCACAAGGAAGAGAAGGGTGGCTGCTTCAGTGATTGGTAGGGTGGTTTGCAATGCCTGATTTAGGTGATGTCAGTATTTCTGGAGAAGCGCAAGGATTACGCCCACTTGAAGTAGGACAACGTTAATCTAACGCTGCCAGGAGGGGCAAGCCATCTGCCTTCTTGGAGCTTCATGCTTTCTCTCCAGTTTGCCTTGGCCCCTTACCCCAGCCTTTTTCTCAATTCCAACCTGGCTTCAGCTTTGCCATCTCACGATGGTGGCTTTCAGACTCGGAGCTCCTTTTCTTCTTGCCGCCTCCAGAGACTGGTCTGTAGTTGCTTGTGGTGCTCAACCTGCCTGCCCTGCCCTCCATTCCCCACCTCTGTGCTTTTTTCAGAAAGCAGCATCAGATCAATGCATCTGGGAGGAAGGCTAAATAAGGGCAGGGAAAGTGTTCGTATGATGAAAGGGCCCTTTGAATAACTTCCACTCCCTGCATGGCAACTTGAGAATTGCCAAGTCAGAGGCAATGATTTGGGGACTTTTGATTCTGGTGTTTGGCCAAATTCCTCACCTGCAGTGAACTAGACTGCCTTGAGTTTCTTGGTTTTCGCAGTGTGTGTTCCAGAATATGGCAACCCTTCACCCATACCTGAAAGAAAAGCCACACCCTGACAAAAGCACCCTTTATAATAGATTTTCAAGACCATTGTTTCCCCAGCTGTGGGTCTTGACCCACTGGTGGGTCATGCCTGAATTTTTGGTGGGTCACAGGCCCGCTGAGGCCAGGAAGCTGCATGACAAAATGGTGCACAACTCGGACGTAGCTTCCCATGTAAATTGGCCGCCGTGCACCGTGTTTCCCAAACTCTGCTGTACTGGTGACACAGTTTGGGAAACGGGATGTGACGCAGCCAATGAGGTGGGAAGCTTGCAGTTGTGCCCCAGGAGTGACATCTGGGTTCTGCGGCATTTTAGCCTGCAGCTTCTTGGCCTTGGTGGGCCCCAGATCTATTGCAGAAGACGTGGTGGGCCAGCAAGGTTTGGGAACCCTGTTCAAGTCAGACTGTCGACCCATGTGGTTCTGGCCATTACTGAGAACCAGTGCATTGAGCAGTCGGGCCTCTCTCGGATGTTGTTGGCTGTTGTCATGATGAAATGTCATCCCTTCTTAATTCCTGAACAGGCAATGCCGATTCTGTGCGCGCGCTTGCCATTGGGCCTCATAGCTGCGGGTGGAGAATCCTGCACCTCTCTGGTTCAGGGTTCTTTTGAAATGGTGGGGTGCACTTGTGGCCACCCCAGGGTCTGCAGACATTCATTTTCTCTTGGTGTTCTCGAGCCTGCTGAATACCGGCTTGTAGATGATTCCTTTCCTTGTCTTGCCTGTTATAACTAATCCATATTCTTTCCTTATAAGAAGAGTGCCTGGCCCCTCGACTCCGTCTTTTTGAAAACATTCACAGGATTCCAGCTTGGAGGGTCTGAGCCTGTGTTTCTGAAGCATCTTTATTTCCCCTGATGTTGTGAACGATTCACCTCCTGGCACTTGGGGGGGGGGGCTCCTCGGAAGTCGTCTGCATTTTGATAAGTCCTTGCATTCTCACAGGCATGCCAGCTCAGTGAGTTTGTTCTTAATTTCGCCCTGAAGCTTAGAGGGGCCAACAGGTGTGCACATTTTAAAGCAGACCTCTAGAATGCTGTAAAAGATGAAGCCCTAAATCATAAAAAAAAAGAACGGTTGGCTGTAATCGGGAACTTCGGCAGTGCTCAGTTTTTAAGATTTATCTCGATTGCGTTAATTAAATTGAGCCGCTTAGACCAGTTTTCCGAACATTGCCTCCAGTTCTTCGGATATTAAGCTTCCTTCAGGGCTAAGTATGTGCTAATGGCCTTGCTTTCCAGGTTAGAAGACAGATGCAGCGTTTGCTTCTACCTCCTAGGCATTAATAGGCTAAAATGCAAAAGTATTTCTCGGGACAGCCTCTCTGCTCCCCTCTCTTCTGTGTCTCACTTTTGCAACTCTGTGCAAAAGATGAGGCTGAGCGAGTCACTTGCCTGAGGTCACCCAGAGAGCCTGATGCCTGAACAGGGATTGGAACGCGGGTCCCACTTCCCAGTCTGAAGTGCCAGTCACTGCAACACGCTGGTTCCATTGTAATAACTGCACAGTTCAATTTGAGGTTTTGTCATGTTTATTCCCAAGCTGGGCCGAGCATTACGGACTGTCTCCTCGCCCTGGAGCTCTTGGAGGCCTCGTCTCTGCATTGGAGGCTGAACGTGGGAAGCCGCCTGCTGCGAATCCGAGCTCCTCTCCTGCGATCGATCGTCGGTGCTGGCCGGCAGCGGTCTTCCTGGAGTCCAGACGACTGACCGTTTTCCTCTGCTTTGCAAGGCGATGCTGGGGATCAAGTCCAGGGCCTTCTGCAGACCGACAGGTGCTCTATCTCTGTGCTGTGGTTCCTCCTCCTTGTAACGGGTGGCTGTGTGGGTGTGGTGGGCAAAGGAGCTGCCATCTTTTCCAGATGCCTCTTCACCTCTGGAGCCCCGGCTCCCTTTGACTGCTCCAGCCAGGGGAACAGGCCTGATAGGAGCAGGTGCCTCTGCCTGCGCACGTCCCTTCCCCGCTGAGGTGGTGCTCTCTCTCTCTCTCTCTCTCCTTCATTAAACGGCGCCATTTGTGCCAGTTCTCCAAACACAGAAATGAGGCTCCTTTTCGAGAAAATGAGTTGGAGGAAAAATGAGTCATGACCACGTTTCATTGAGACTGATAGCTGCTGCTTGGTCCTTGGCCGTATTTCCTCAAGAGCAGGCCCTGATGATTTTAATGAGATTTACTTCCAGGCAACTGTGCTGAGGACTGTAACTGGGCTGGCGCATTAGAACTGCATGCTTTTGGCTTGATTTTGAATAGGACTTACTTGGGACTCTGGCTTTCTGGGTTGCATCATGTAGGCAGTATTTTTCTGGGACAAGTTTATGGTTTGGTGTTAACCAAGCATGATTTTCATAGTCCATCCACCTGGTTTTATTTATTTATTTATTTATTTATTTATTTATTTATTTATCTGCATGTGTGTGCGCACACAACAGACAACATACTACGTATTTGATTTGTGTAATAGGGTGGCATGAGCCTGTTTTGGAGAGGAAATAAGGCTTGGCAAGACCGACTCTTAAACAATCTGGTCAGACCCTAAAAATGCAGTTTGTCTGTCAGTCATTTAACTGGATAATGTGTAGCTACTGGGAGGAGCAAGTCTCATTGTTAGATTGTAAATACAGGAGATGATGTAATTTTAATGTTTCCAGAAGTTTATGTAGCTTGCTTTTAAAAAGGCAAAGTGATTTGGAAGAAAAACCTGGTTTTCCCCTCCACTTGCATAGAAACAAAATAACAGAAGAGGGATTGTTCTTCCTCCTTCCCCTCCATTGGGAGGTGTGTGTATTTGTAGTGTAGTGAGTTGTAGACATGTTTGGATGCACTCCTCCATATTTTGTGCTTTTAGTTCAATGACCCTTTTGATGTCATAGTGTGAAATGCCTAACGGAATGTGATGTCTTTGTATATATGTACACAATATAGTATATAGTAGGTTGTAGTGACACACACACAACTTTGCAAGTTAGAGTAGTTAGTCCACTCAATAGCTGGGCTGTTGTGACTTTTCTTATTTAAAGGCTACTTCTTTTATCTGGATAACGTACAATTTTAAACTGATAACTGTTTGTAGGTTAGAATTTGCCTCTTTGTTTTTCTGTGTTGATGGATATTTCACTATGGACGGTGCCTACATTTGGAAGGCCTTGAAATTGTTCTGCGTTATCTGCCTGGAGTCCCCAAAGGGACAACCTGTTCTGATCCATGTTTGTGCTGCCTCTGGCTCTTCCACATGGGTGGAGCACTGGGCCGCTCTCCGCTAGGCTTTCTCAAAGCTTGGGTGATTCTTATTTTTTTTCTAGCCTCTTTTTCTGTTTCTAGCTTATGAAATTACAGCTGGAGGGTATGAAATCAGGTTGCCAGAACGGGTATTTGCCAGGCAGACAAGGCCCCACAAAAAGCTCAGCATCCTCTAGAATACAGTCGGGCTACATCATGATGAAACGGAGAGCATAAATTTCTGCAGTCGCTTTAATTCTGCCCTACCCCCCAGTTCTGGAGCTTGCTGCCTTGTAGACGTGGCCAGGCATGCAGTGTGCTGCCTGTGGAGCAGAACGGCAAAGTGGGATTTTTGCAACCCCTTTGCAGAGGAACTTGTGGCCGCAAAATGAAGGGTGCCGCATTGTGATAACTAAGCAATCTCAGCCAGTTTATTTTAAAAGCAACAGTGTTGGTCTCGGTGCCTCCGCGAGCGTTACGCAGGCTGTCTCTCGGCTGCACATCCCGTTATTCTGACTACAGAGCTCTGAGGGGCCTGCAAGATTCTGTAAGTGTCGCAGCCGCCCCCATTCATTTCAGTGTAGGATTTGCTTCAGGATAACAGTGTGGTGTAGTGGTTAGGGTGTTGGCAACCTGCTTCCAAATCCCTGCTGAGGCTTCCTGGCCTCTGTCTGTTGCACAGCTGTGGGTGTGTAGCTCTCCTGCGCACTGATGTTCCCTGATGGGGTAATGCAAAATCTGTGACTGTGGCAGTGACATGCTTACAGTCCCCTCTCTCTCCAGCCTTGGTTTGCTGAATTGCAGCCTAACCCACCCCTACATAGTTTTGATTTTTGTTTTGTTAAACAAATGTACGACACAATTACTATTGTATTAGTGTAATCCTGGGCATGTCTACACAGAAGTAAGGCCCATTCTGTGAGACTTACTCCCAGGGAAATGTGTATAGGATTGCAGCCTTAGTTAGATTTTCATGCCACATTTTTATCTATTTACCATACAAGTAAAAAATGCAATTAAAAAATATAAGCAGAAAGGAAAGCTCTTAAGGCCATGAGAGTATTTCTTCCTGATGTGAGTCCAGTCAGTTTTCCCCGCCCCCCATAATTCACAAATGGTTTCTGCCCTTCTTGTAAACAGTGCAGGCTTCTGATCCTCCCTTGCCTTAAAAGCTGTGATTTTGTTCATCAGCTTGAAGTCTTCCGAAGGCTTCGCTTTGGCCTGAATGAGGGACAAGGCAGTAAAACAGGAAAGGATCTCCAGCCATCGCTAAACAGCCAGGGAGATGGAAGAGGACGGCCTGATCTGTCTTGGTGTCATTGGAGAAGGGGCTTAACTGGAAAAAGTTCAAAGAGATGGAGATTCATTCACCTGTCTTCAGAATCTCGTATAGTTTAAATCAGCCATTTTCAACCTTTCATCTCACAGCAGAAAGACAGGATGCGAAAATTGTCAGTGCACACCATCAGTTTTTTGCACATTGACAAGGCACACACCACACTGCTGGTGGGGGCTCACACCTCTCAGTGGCCCTACTAATACGTGGCCTTCCCCCAAACATGGACCATTCGCAGCACCTTTGAAAATTAGTGGCTTAGTTCCCTGCTTTGAATAATTCTTTTTTAAAAAAAAATTTTTTAATGTGAATAACAAACCAAAAATTCAAAAATACATTACATAATTATAATTACCATTTGTTTTTGGTTTTTTTGCAACTACCCATGGCCCCTATAATTCTTGCCGCCGCTTATGAGTTCCTTAAGCACGAGCTCCTTTTGAATAGGCGCCTGGCTGCAGATAGCTTTAACTGGTTGGAGATGACCCCATTTGTCCTTATAATCTCCTTAATGGAAGGGGAAAAAAAATACCTTTTCCAAATAGCTTAATTGTTTTGCATTTGCACCAAATCGGAATATGACCAGTCTTTATATTTCGGGCCTAAACTTCCTCATATGGTGTTGAGAGACTAATTGATTCTCTGAGCTTCTTGGAAGGGAGACAAGATGATGCAGATAGAACAACTGTGCCCCACGCAGCTGTCGCGGCGGCAGCGGCAGCAGCAGGGCCTTGCCATGGAGCGGAGCAGGGCAGCGTCTAATTACATTGAGTTCCGTGTGTGAACGGGAGCTCTCGGGATCCTGGCCTGTGTTCTCTGTGGCACAGTCCGCATTGTCCAGGTCCTGGAAACGTTGTTCTAGCAGCGTCCAGAGTGCTGCATTTTACATGGCCTGTCTCTGCCTCAAAGCCCAATATACATATGCACGTGACAGGAAGACACCCTGCAGCTCTCTCCCCATTTGTTTTGCTCCACATGAGCAAATCCCTGGACCAAATCCCTGGCGTGCTTGGCCAAAGACGGAAAGCAAACCCCTGGACTCCGCCCCACTGAGGTCAATGGGATTTACTTCTATGTCTGTGAGGACCAGGACTGAGCTCCAGCACCTTAGATTTGCAGGTTTTGTTGTTGTTGTTCAGTTGCTAAGTCTTGTCCGACTCTTCGCGACCCCCTGGACCACAGCATGCCAGGCCTCCCTGTCCTCCACTAGCTTCCAGAGTTCGCCCAATTTCATGTTCATTGCTTCGGTGACACTGTCTAACCCTCTCATCCTCTGCCGCCCCCTTCTCCTTTTGCCTTCCATCTTTCCCAGCAGGAGGGTCTTCTAAAGAGTCCTCTCTTCTCATGAGGTGGCCAAAGTACTTGAGCTTCGGCTTCAGGATTTGTCCTTCCAGGGAGCAATCAGGCTTGACTTCCTGGAGGATTGACCGATTGGTTCTCCTTGCAGTCCAGGGGACTCTCAAGAGTCTTCTCCAACACCATAATTCAAAAGCATTTGCAGGTTTGGATGGGCAAAAAGTCAAGCTGTCCTTCCTCGGTTTGCTCATCGAGAGTGTGGATAAACCAGGGTTTGCTTTGTTGCACTTCCCGCCCCTTGCTCAAGCGCTGGGAGCAGCTTCTGTCTTGAGGGGGCTCCTCCCCAGGTCACATCTTCTGCAGCAGTAACACTGAGAATCGTGGGGCTTCAGACCGTTTCCTGGGCTTCCACGCGCGTGCAGCAAGGGAGACGGATGTGCGTGTGGAGTCGGAGGGCCTGGCCACAGTCCGCTGGAGAACCTGAACAGGCAAATTGAAGACCAAGCAAGCAGGAGGGCAGCAGTTTTCATTGCAAGCTTCTGCGTGCTCTGAGCAGGCTCCATTCCTGGGATGCTTGTTGCCCTGGCTCTACTCGGTCAACAGTATTTATATACCGCTTCTCAGCACAAAGTTCACAAAGCGGCTTACAGGCTAATAATAATAAAGTTAAATGGCTCCCTGTCCCCAAAGGGCTCACAGTCTAAAAAATGCAGAACACCACCAGCAGCAGCCACGAGAAAAGACACTGCGCAGGGGGGAAGAGGGACAGCTACTCTCCCCCTGCTCAATCCAAGAGGAGCCCCACCTGACAAGGCGCCTCTTGCCCAGCGAGCCGGGTTTCAAGGTCGATGGCTTCACGTTCCCGTCCTGTTCCGTTGCAGTGTCTTCTGGCAGGGTGGCGCAGCGGATAGGTAGCGAGCCAGGCAAAGACCCAGGAATTCGGGCTCCCACTCCCTGCTTGGCCACAAAGCTGGGCTGGGTGAGCTTGGGCTGGCCACCTTTGCCCATTTCGCACGTGGCACTCCGAGGGCCGGGGGTGGGGTGGGAGGAGGTTTGTGCAGCGCCGCCGCACGGTTGCCTTGCCTGTGGGAGGGGACTGCAAGATGGCGACAGGCTGGCAGTAGCAGTCCAGCCAGGCCTGTTTCTGCTTTTGCCCCTGGAGCTGCTGCCAGGACTGCCCCTGCCCCCGCCTGCCCCAGGCTCCGGCCCCTCCTCTGTGCAGCTGCGTCGACTGAGGCTCGTCCCAGTTGGGGAAGAGGAACTCGGGCTTGGAGCAGCCCTGAGGGATGCTGCGGCTGGCGATCCTGGTCTCCTGGCCAGGGTGACCTGGCAGCTTCCACCAGGCGAGCACGCAGTCGGGCAGTGTGGGCGCTGCTTGGCCTGGAGCTGAAGGGCTGTGCAGGGTAGCTCGGCATTCACGTGTCCCTTGCCAGCCTCGGCACTCTCTGCCCACAACCCCCAACGGTGCCTGGGAGACGGAGCCTTTTCCCGCATCCCCTTTGGACACGCTGAGTCCAAGGGCCGCTCTGACGGGCACCGCAGCGGGCAGCCTCTTAAGCCCTGCGCGGGAGATCGGGTGGAGCTGGGAGGAGGTGCCTCTCGCTGCCCCAGAGCTCCAGCAGGGAGACGACAGCCGCTGGGCTTGGAGCGCGTTCCCGAGTTCGAAGCACGTTCCGTGTTGGTGCAAGGGATGGGGAGCCTGCCCAGCTTGCCGTCCGTGACACTGCAGGCCTCCGCTGTCCACTGCTTGGCCACTCGTCACCTGCGGGGTCTGCTCTGGGGCAAGCGAGGCTGGAGGGCGGAGTGTGGCGAGACTCCTCCGTCCTGCATTCCAAGCGTGTCCACAGTGCCTGGTGGAGAATGCCGGGCTCCAGCCAAACGGCTCTTCCTTCTCGGAGCAGCTGCTTTTTGCTTCCCTGGGCTATTTTCTTCCAGTGCGTGTCTCTGCAAACATGTGTCCCAAAAGGAGGGCATGGAAGCACAGCGTGTTTGGAGCTCAGCCTGCACTTCGGTTGGCCTTTGCAATCCTTGGGGGGGGGGCGCGGGGAGGCAGTTGCCAGTGGCCACCAGGAAATAGTTTGACCTAAAAGGTTCACAGGTTCACAGGCCATCAGTCTGTTTTTAGGCTCCTGAAGGAACTGCTTGCTCTAAATGTGCCTTTTAAAATCCGCATTCTAGCTCAATTATTCGGATACCAACTGCTTTCTTAAATGTCATTTCAGCGGCAGAATAGAGGCATCTCCAGTATCCACTGGGGGTCTGTTTTGTACGCCCGCCCCCCTGATACCTGAAACTGTGGATACTGGGGACGCCTTTTTAACAATAGGGGAACATCAGTGGTTTTGCTGCAACAAAGTAAAAAAAGATGTGTTTAATGTCCCCCTATCTTTTTAATAGGCGTCCCAGTATCCATCGCATCAGTGGATAACCGGAACCATAGAAAGCGAATCAGTGGATACTGGGGCACACCTGTACTTCCCCTCTCTTCTGTGTGTTATACCCACCAGGACTTGTGTCTGTCTGTTCCAGGAAGGCTGTGTTGAGAGGATCACTTCAAAAATCTTCCCTGTAGATCTTGGACTTGCATCTTGCTGAAGTCCTGCCCATTTGTAAGACAAAATAAGGGCTCAGTGCTATCCAACTTTCCAGCTCTGGTGTAGCAGTGAAACAACGTAGGCCCTGCATCCTTTGGGGGGCAGCTTCTGAGGCCTCCTCAAGGTAAGGGAACATCCTTCACCTGAGGGCTGCATTGCAACTAAATCAGTGCTGGAAGGCTGGATAGGATTGGGCCCTTGGCAGAGATAGGTGGAGGGGCTGTAGCCTGGGCTCGCATCTGAACGTTTCTAAAGGAGTGAAAGCTGAAACAAATGTTTGCAAATATTTTAAACTTGCCAACATTTCAGCTTCTGCTATTCTGAGTGCCAAATTTAGCTCATAATTTGAGTGCTTTTTGCTGGCCCATCTTATTGTTTTCATTTTGGCAGGAATTAATTATTGATTGTTTCCAACTGTGAATTGTCAGACCCTAGAAATGCCATTGCAGGTCAACTATTGGGCCTTGTTAAATATTCTTTGCATGCCCGGGCTGGCTATCAAATATTATATATTGGAATTCAATGTCAGATATTGTTGCTGACTGCAGTTTTTATTTATCTAGTGAATATTTAGCATCACAGTTTGTACTTCTGGGGAGAATACTTCAGCTAATGTATTATGTCTTTCCATTTGTGCCATGTTTCTACCCTGGGACAGGGCATATCATGTATAAAGCAACTTTTTTTACTTATTAGATTGCGGTTCTCTTCCCATCTTCTTCATGAGTTCGGCTGCTATTGTTTTTCCCTTTTCGTAGCTAAGAAACTGGAGTGGTATTTATCTGAGGGTCATGCGCTGGACCAGGTCAGACGATGAGCTCTCACCGCAAACGGACAGGGAGGGGCTGTGTACACGAGTCGGTCTCCACACCAGGGGCCGCCGGGTGTCATTTGACCTGGCCCTGTTCAGCCAAGTGCAGGTTGCTCGTCATTAGACAGTGGTTTGGATTGTGTCAGGTTTTGTAAATCTCGCTGCTCAACTCCACGTCTTTTTGAGTGTGCCTTTTAGACTGCTTTAAAAAAAAAGTGTCATTTTAAATGTTGCAATTATTTTTAAAGTAATTATAGTTGGCTTAGAAATGTTTTTTAAATGATTAGAATAGCTTCTTGAAGATTTGGAGCCATGACAATGCCATAAATTTAGTGACTATCTTAATACGGAGAGAGAAGGCTTGATATGCGCTTCAGCCATGCGCTTGGCATTTCTCACTTAAGTCACTGGCCAGCCAGCCCTTGGCAACCCATAGTCCCAGCACAGGCCTCCATCGCGGAATCTGGGGCAGGGGAAGCTGCTTGTTGTCTGTCCATTTATTGTGGAGTGTTTTGTGTGGTGGCCAGCTGCATCTATGAATTGCGGTGTTCGCTCTTCATTCGTGGGGAAATCTGGATCCTTAAAAAAAAAAAAAAAAGATTATAGGAAATCTATCTGTGCCTTTTTTTTTCTTGGTTTCTTTATAATTGTTTCTCAACATTGGTTTTTAGTAAGTTCCAAGACCTCACTAGATAGAATTCCAGCATCCCTGATATTGCAAAATAATCTAATGGTCTCTCCCATATCGAGTGGCTTGGCTCTAAAACACTGACACAAACAGCATTTTTATCTCTCCGGTCCTTTTAGGGAACACCCTTCTGCAACTATGCGTTCAAGGCTTTTTTCATTAGCAAGCGAAGTGCCAGAAATAGATTTCCTTTAAAGAAAGGGGGAAACAAAGCATGCATGCACGCACACACAGAATTAGCAGTTGGAGATATTTGTTTTATTGTGGAGTCTTAAAATTTTAGACACAAAGAAACTGTCAAAGCCTTTGATGCTGGATAACATTGTAGCACTGATGGTTGCGCGTTTCCTGGCAGAGTGATCTCTTTGCAGGATGGGCGGGGTTTTTTGGGGGGGGGGTTCTGTAGTGCTGCTTTCTGAGGCTCAGAACCTGCCTGATGCTCCTGCTCCAAAGGTGATGTGGTGACGTGGAGCTGCTCGCCGATGAAGGCAGTGTACAGGAGGCACATCAGAGCCTGAAATAATAGCTCAAATTCCTTCCTTCCTTCCTTCCTTCCTTCCTTCCTTCCTTCCTTCCTTC